>PVKH010050071.1:0-10029 GCA_004027955.1 Chaetophractus vellerosus | reverse complement strand
ACCTAGTTTTTCTCCCTAGATCTGGTTTTTAGAATGCTGGTGATAAATTAAGCCTGATTTATTATATGACCATCCTGTATGGGAAAGGACTGTAACTTTGAGTATCTTTGGACAACCTTAAGAGATATAGCAGGGGGACGGATGTGGCTCAGGTGGTTGGGTGTCTGTCTCCCATATAGAGGGACCTGGGTTCGATCCCTGCGATCTCCCAGTAAAATTTTAAAAAAAGGGAAAGTATAGAAGGCATGTGGGCCACAAGGCCCCATGTGCGGGTACGCTGCCAGGCCCCGTAAGCCACACAGCAAGATGATGATGTAACAGGAGACCGACACAGGGAGAGTCAAGAAGAGACATACCGCAAAACCAGGAACTAAGGTGGCACAGGCGGTAGGACGCCTCTCTCCCACATGGGAGATTCCGAGGATCAAATCCCAGTGAAGACAGAAGGATAAGAAAAGAAGGCAGGAAATGGACACAGAGAGTTGCCCAGTGAATGGACACAGAAACAGCAAAAACGGGAGGGGGGTGTGTGATAAAGATGGATAAAAGTAAATAAATAAATAAATCCTTTTAAAAATGTATAGGGGAGGACGATATGGACTACAGTTAGTAGTAATACTTTGATGATGCTCTTTCATGATTTGTTAACAAATGTTTCACAGCAATGCAGGGTGTTTGGGGGAGGTGATGTGTGGGAGCCCTGTATGATGTTATGCATGTTTGTTTTGTAAGTTCACGATGTTTACTGAACACTTATAGTTTATGTATGTTCATGAATGAATGATATACTTCAATAAATTGTTTTTAAAAAAGAAAATAAATACTCATGATTATAGGCAAAATGTGCTTGAAAAAATATTTCTTTGCTGAATATTTTTGCTACTAAGTATTTGAGAAATTGGAAGCAAAAAATTTCTAACACTAAAAAATTAAATAAATTATGATATAATAGAATATGTGCTGCTTTAAAATATCTGTAAAATGTTTTAAACATGAATAAATATTCATGACATTAAGAGAAAATGGTGGTTTAGAAATAACCTATGTAATGTAATCACAATTATATCAGATATATCTAAGGTTGTAAGGTTCTATTACCAAGAATATAGTGAAATTGTTTTTTAAATATTCTGTTTCACTTGAAACTTCAACTTTATTTTAAATTAAAAGTAGTTTTCAAGCTTGGTTCTGGAACAAATGTGAAGAAAGTATAGTGATGCCACCAAGTCACGGTGTCTCAATGTGATGGTGCATTCCATCCCTTTCATGGCCCTTAGAGCCCCTGTGCTGGCTGAATGGGTCAGGAGATCGCCAAGGAGGAGACTCTTAGGAAAAACTAACCAGCTGATGGCCAAATGATCCCACTCCCTGTGACCCACTCAGAATTCATCAAGACAGAAATAGGCTGCTTGCATTATAACAGGTGATAAGGAAAAAGGTCTTCACAAAAATGTGAAGGGAGTTGCCAAAGCTAGGAAAATAAGGTGAGGACAAAAGATTCTGTCAGACCAGAAAGTAAGATATGCTCTGAAATTTGTCTCTATGTCAAGTTATAACAGAGAAAGAAGAAAAGAGCCAAACAAAATACAATTACAATAAGCTATAATATTTAAATGTAATCAGTTAATGTAAATTACTTTTCCCCTTTTAAGTTTCAAATATTAAAACTGCAGAAATGCCATGTTTACCTCTCTCTAAGCCAAACTTAGCATATAAATGCACTTCCCCCTGGCATAGGACTGGACACTTGGGGATGAGCCTCCCTGGCACTGATAGACTATTACCAAGTGCCAACTAACAATACATTTGGAAAAAGATCTTGACCATAAGGGAGAAATGGTAAATACAAGTGATTTCTTATGGCTAAGAGACTTCAAACTGACTCAGGAGGTCATTCCAGAGATTGCGCTTATGCAAGTCTCAGCAGGATCTCATTGACTGCCACAGCAACCAGTGCCTCAAATAACAGGGCTCCTGAGGGCTTTAGAGACATCCAGAAACTATAAGTGGGGCAGACAGCTCAGGAATTCTGCACCCTGTCAGTGGGCCTTACTTTGGAATTTATGCTTCCCAGTATAACAGGGTTAGACTCATTTATAAGTTCTCTACACCTGGCTCTTCTGCCCTTTTACTTGAACTTATAATTGGCCTTATACTTGATAAATATATGTCCCAGAGACTTAAAACTTTGATCAATCCATCTGCCAGTTGAGTGCTGAATTTCAGCAGAGATGCAACACCTACTCTCTGGTTCACTGGACTCACCCAGGACGTCTAACAAAGAGATGATGATGGTCAACGCCCATCCCAAGGAACAGAGTGTCTACAACTGCAAGCAAGATAGTTCCATCCATCTGCCCCATGGGATCGAAGCTCCCTTGCAGTTAGAATCATAGTGGGCATCACCATCCCAAAATCCTCAAGATTGGGGAATGAACAATGGACTAAAGTAGACTTATTATTATTCTACTATAGATTTATTATTATTCTAACAACGGAAGAACTCTTATCATTGATATAAAGGAGGTGGCCACCAGAGGTTCTGAGGGATGGAAGAGAGAAGAATAGCTGTAATATGGGGGCATTTTTTGGACATTGGAGTTGTCCTGCATGGCATTGCAATGATGGAACAGGTCATTGTATATTTTGTCATAACTTACAAAATTGTGCAGGACAGAGTGTAAACTATAGTGTAAACTGTAATCCATAGATAATGACAATGCATCAATATGTGTTCATCAATTGTAACAAATGTACCACACTGATGAGGAATGTTTTCAATGTGGGAAAGTGAGGGAGGGGAAGAGAGGGGGTCAAATGGGATTCCCCTATATTTTTTATGTAACATTTATGTAATCTAAAGCTTCTTTAAAAAATAAAAAAAATAATTTAAGAAAAAGAAATGCCATGTTTAGTTGTATCTAACTGCATTGCATGTAGCCAAAGAATTCTTTCACTTTTTGCTTAAATTTCAGTATCAAGTGCTAACAAAGAAATAAATACAACTCTCAAAATAAAATTGCAATCACTAGAGAAGGAAAAGAGGTACAAGAAGGTGGTTCTTGGGAGTGTTGGCCAGCTGCTGAAAGAGAGGCTTAGAACGTTCTTTAAAACCGGCAAAGTAAAAAGTTAGAGCAAACCACAATGTAAACTATAGACCTCTGTTAGTCGTAATTCATCAATTGTAACAAATGTACCACACAATTGTAAGATATTATTAATAGGGGAAAACGTGGGGGGGGGGCGGTATACAGGAATCCCTTATACTTTTGATATAACTTTTTTGTAATCTAAAACCTCTTTCAAAACAAAGTTTATTATATTTTAAAAAAAAGAAGAAAAAAGTTACATAGAAGGCTTTTAAAAGTGGATAGAAAAGCATAAGAGAAAGTAAGGGTAATCAAATACGCAATGAAAAAAGGCCCTAATCATTTCGTATCTTGAACCAAAAAGGAAAGCAGGCATCGTATCATGGTCTTCTCTCTTCTAACTTCATTAATAATCAATACTTGCACCCTGAAATGGAAGCCAGAATAATGGAATTCTTCAAAACAACATATATGTATACATGTGCACATGTGTTATCATATTATATAGGATATATTACTTTCTATATATTATATTGTATTATATTGTATTGTATTATATTATATTATATTATATTATATTATATTATATTATATTATATTCCTATTATTCCTTTAATTACAGGGAAATTTTTTCATAGTTTGTGAGACATACCAAGTTAGTTTTTACAATATATCTAAAAAATAAATCATAGAAAACTCATACAAAATGATGTATTAATGAATGCCACTCTGTTTTCAATATTTACTAACTATTTTATGCCTTTTATTGCTCTTTCGTACTGACCATCCTACTGCAATCTTAGACGTCTCTATCTTTGTCACAGGAGCACGGAAGGGAACTGGACACAGATCAAGAAGTCACACTGCTCAGATTCCACGTGGATTACTGAAGTTTTCCTCTTTGGTCTTTTCTCTCTATTCTACACCACCGCGTTGCTGGGGAAGGGGTCATCGTGGGGCTCATCTGCCCGGACTCCAGGCTACACATGGCATGTACTTCTTCCTCTCACACCTGGCCATGGTTGCCATGTCCTATGCTTCAAAAAATGCCCCTAAGATGCTGACAAATTTTGTGAACCAGGAAAGAACCATCTCCTTTGTTCCCTACATAATGCAGGCTTTTTGTATTTGGTTTTCACTCACAAAAAGTGCCTGATTTGGGTGATGTCCTACAATAGGTATGTGGTGATCTGATACTATTTTGGTATGTCCGAAGATGAGTAGTCTGCCATCATGAGCTGGAGAATCTGCAACACCCTGGCATTGACTTGCTGGGCCTGTGGCGCCCTCCTGGCCCTGGTCCATGTGACCCTCATCCTGAGGCTGCCCTTCTGTGGGCCTCATGAAATCAACCACTTTTGTGAAATCCTGTCTGTCCTCAGGCTGGCCTGTGCTGACACCTGCTCAACAGACTCGTCATCTTTGTTGCCTGTGTGTTTATCCTAGTGGGGCCTCTCTGCCTGGTGCTGGTCTCCTACGCCGGCATCCTGGTCTCCATTCTGAGGATCAAATCCGGGGAGGGGTGCAGGAAGGCCTTCTCCACCTGCTCCTCCCACCCCTATACGGTCGGGCTCTTCTTTGGCAGCACCATCGTCATGCACATGGCAGGCCCCCAAATCCTGCCATCCTGAGGAGCAACAGAAGACCCTTTTTCTATTTTACAGCTTTTTCAACCTTATGCTGAAGTCCCGAATCTAAAGCCTAAGGAACACAGAGGTGAAGGGCACAGTGAAGAGAGCACTATGCAAGGCGAAGCAAAGATGAGAAATATCAATGAGCTATATGGAGTGAGGATATTTGCTTTCTATGAAATACTGAAGTTTGTATTTTTGCACCCTGTGCTGGGATAAATGCAACCTTAAAATGGAATAGTATTGACCAAACATAAAACCTAAAACAATAACATCTCGGGAATAAAATAGGCAAATACTTTCAAGACCTTGGGTAAGCAGAATTTCTTAGAAAAACCATGCAAAGCACTAGACATAAAATTTGATAAATTGATAAGTATTACCTTCTTAGACCTATCAAAGTTCAAAGTTAAGAAACAAAGAAAGCTGCAGACCAGGTGATAATATTAGCAAATGAATCATAGCCAAGGAATTCCTTCGTATCAATACTAAAATAAGTTAAACAACCCAATTTTGTAAACAACCCAATTTTATAAAATAGGCCAAGCTCTTGAGTAGACATTTCTCAAAATAAATACCAGTGGCTAATAAGCAAATGAAATGGTGTTCACCACTATAATTCACCGCAAAAATATAAATTAAGGCCATAGCAAGATACTATTTCATACCACTCAAATGGTTTCAATTTTAAATAGGATAGTGATTCTTGGAATTGTTGGAAATCTAATGCCAATAATTGGGAAGCAGTCAATATGAGCAGAGTGTATATACACTGTAGCCAAGTCACATTTGGTTAATAAGATTATATTAGATATCTTCTAGATCAGGGGTTAGTGAACTCTTAAATAAAAACAACAGGATAACTAAGGTTTAGTGGGCCATTCAGTCTCTGTCATAACAATGTAACTCTGGGAAAACAGTCCTAGAAATATGTAAATAAATGGATGTGACTTCATTTTAATAAAAGTTTACAAAACAAGGCAACTGGAAGGATTGGGCCCATGGTCAGTGGTTTGCCAACCCCTGTTCTCGATCTAGAAGTCATCTAGTTCCAGCTGATACCAAATTAGAGGCCCTTGACAGGTGGGTCCTGGGGACCAAACCACATGATTAGATCTGTTTTAAGGAAGAGACTTGAGAGCCACTAGAGAGTGAGCTCTTTCCTCTCTTGACAACTTATAAAATATAGCATGCCTTAATAGCCTAGATACAATAAACATCCATGGTTACACCATCATATATAGAGAGTTGCAGTAGATCCCTCAGGCTGTCCATCACTAAGTTGAGCTTGAGACCTTGTAATAAGAGCATGTTACTAATGACTTCTGCTTTGGAGCATAAGCAATCCAATAAAAACAAGCACAGAGACATCATGTAGAGACTAATTTTTTTCAGTAATAGAGTTATCAGAATCTAAGATTTCTAATTGTTTTCTTTTTTGCAACCATTTTATTAGAAGCACTATATATAGTTATGTTGAAATACTTTTAGTTTTAATTATATATTCAGACACTCTCAGCTTAGCCTGGATTACCAATCAAAACGCCAACAGCCTATTTTGCATAAATGGAAAAGAAATCATTAAATTTATATGGAAGGGTAAGGAGTCCCAAATAGCAAAATTATCTTGAAAGAGAGAAAAATTGGAGGACTCACAACTCCTGATTTTAAAACTTATTGCAAAGTTGCAGTAATAAAAAAAAATGTACTACTGGCACAATGACAGACATATAGATCAGTGGAATTGAATGGAGAGTTCATAAATAAACTAGTACATCATGGCCAATTTATTTTTTATAAGGGTGCCAAGTCCTCTCAATTGAGAAAGAACAGTGTCTTCAACAACTGGTGCTGGGAAAATTGGGTAACCATATGTAAAAGATGAATGTGGACTCCTACCTCACCCCATATACAATAATTAACTTAAAAAAAGTATTAAAGACCTAAATACAAGGACCAAAACAATAAAATTCCTAAGGGAAATTTTTTAAAAACATAGGGAAGCATCTCCAGAACCTTGTGTTGGCAATGTTTTCTTAGACTTTACAACAAAAGAATAAACAGATAAATGGGATCTCATCAAACTTCAAAACTTTTATGAATCAAAGGATTTTATCATGAAAGTAAACTAGCAACCTACATATTGAAAGAAGATATTTGGAAACCACAAATCCAATAAAGGTTTAATTTCCAGAATATTTAAAGTAATTCTGCAATTCAATAACAAAAGAGAAAATAAAACAAAAGAGTAGAATAGACATTTCTCCAAAGAAGGTTCACAAATGCCCATAAAGCAATGTAAACATGTTCAACATCATTATCTATTAGGGAAATGCAAACCAAAACCTCAAGATACCATTTTACACCCACTAAGATGGCTTCTATTAACAAATTGGAAAATAACAAGTGTTAGAGAGAATGTGTAAAGATAGAAACACTCATTCTTGATTGTGAGAATGTAAAATTATGCAGCCTCTGAGAAAACAGTTGTGAATTCCTCAGGAAGTATACAATTATTTCTAAGTATACATCCAAAAGAATTGAAAGATGAGGCTCAAGCAGTTAACACCAATATTCATAGCAGCATTATTCACAATTGTCAAAAGAAGGAAGGAAGCCAAATGTCCATCAACAGATGAATGGATTAAAAAATGTGGCATGTACATAGAATAGAATATTATGCAGCCCTAAAAAGAATGAAGTTCTGATACATGCTAACAACATGGATGAGCCTTAAAAACATCATGTGAAGTGAAATAAGCCAGACAACTTGGCTTTTTGGAGAAGCTATTGCATTTCACGTTTGCCATAATTGGCTTCATGGGAACTCACCTCTCAACTATCTATGAGTAACAACCTCTCCAATAACTTCATGAGGATTGTAGAGGGTAATAATTATATTATTAACAATAATTTTAAGGATTTGTATCATATAACTTGTGATATCTATCCCAGATTTATGGTCTTTAAGTATTTGGAAAACTGAGTGGATACATTATGTTGGGTCCAATAATTGCCCTGCCCTTTCCTCAGAATTTTTCCACAAGGAGACACAGATACAATCACTGCTTTTCTCCTGAGAGAAGAGTCAGGAGAAAAGTAAATAGATGTCTAATGATCCTTCCGGGAATTTAAATTCTCAATAGAAACTCAAGAATATTTTTATTCAGCAGATTCTAAAATAAGACCTCCTGAGGGTGCAGCGAAGAGCTTCCAGCAAGAGCAGGGAGTGTTCCTGTAGCTGGGATTGATTCCTCCAAAGGCTGCTGGAGGGAGGAAGACACTACACCCACCTCGGAGGTACATTTCTTGCCTCCATAGGGTTTATTCTAGTCAAAATAGATCTCTGAGGGAAAGCCCAGTGCAAACATCTTATGTGGAAGATATTCATTTGTGTTTGGTTGTCATTTTCCATATGGGAGGTTGAAATATGACAGGACTGTAGAAGAACTGACATGGCTGTGTAGAAAGTGATGACTTTTCTGGGTGGTCTTCCCCCTGACTCAAGGTGTGTATTCTAGGAAGATGGAACAGACACTTAGATGTCCCGCAGGCCCTAGAGTGCTTGCGTGCTGTGCTGAGGGAAGAGGTTCCTCTAAAAATCACCTTCTAAACTGATCAGGTGGTGGTGTCTGAGCTACCTGAACTATCATTTTGAGAAGGGTATCACAGAATGAAAGCCTTTATATCCAGGCATAGTGTCTGGATAAGGCCCTGAAATAGCCAAATAGTGAAAGGACTTTATATATTAGCTAGCCTAAATAAAGATATTGATGTCCAGAGAAAGTTCTTGTCAATGGAGAACTAAATTCTAATAGCAGTTTGCAGGAAAGTCTTTTCCATGCCAAAACAATTTAAGAGGTCCGCTAGCCATATAGTTATTTCCTATTGGAACTGCCTCAGATCATCACCCTATCTTAACAATTATCAGAATGTGAAATCACTGTATTTTATAAACATTTTTCCTATCACAAAGTAGGATAGAATGAATACCAATACTGTTCAAAAGGTTTGGAGTAACAGATAAAGCTCTACAGCTCAAGAAACTTTCTGGGTTACAGGCTTCCCTTTGGAGAGTTGCACATACAGACCACGCAAGTCTTTTACTGCCATAGCCACTATTGTTTTATTGCCTCTACTGGGAAGGTTAAACTTTATGCATCATTTCCACATTTTCTTTTCTGTTCCAGTGCTGTAACACTTAAGAATTTTAATCAAGCTTCAATTTCATTTTTTATATTGTTTACTTTTTATAGCAAAATGTAAGTGTTCATGAAGATAAAAATAAAAGGATTTAATAATTCAGAAAGAAAAAACTAAACTAAACAGCCAAATACAAATACAAATACTCCTACTAGCTAACAAAAGAGTGACCTTCAACAATATTAATATATTTAGTGTCCCGAGATTAACAGTATTTTAGACATTGCTTACAGTGTCCAACTGTGTCTACACAGAATTTTGCAATACTGATCTTACTGCCCCCCACTTTGCACACTATAGCGATATTCTTTCTTTGTAGAAGAAATTAGATTCACACACTTCATATATATTTATATAGGAACTTCCCAATTGCAGTTATATTTATTGGTATGAAAGCGTCTGGGACATCCTCTCTCTTATTCATTTGTGTCATTGTTTTTAAAGTGCCACTGCCTACCTAATTGATGCCTCCATTAGGCTGATAATTTTCAAGTTTCAAATGCTGCCCCATTTTTCCAGGCTACTTTTAGGATTAATCTATTTTCATATGACTTAAATTCTCCATGGAGTACTTACCCTGAAATTGTATTCTTAAAAGAATGAATTCAAAGCAAATTCAAGGGAATGTATTAGTTTCCCAGGGCTACTATAAGAAATTACCACAAACTTCGTGCTTAAAATAATTAGAAGTTTATTCTTTTACAATTATGAATGCTAGAAGTCCAAATTCCAGCAGGGCCATGCTCACTCCGGGGCTTTTATAGATAATCCATTCCTTGTCTCTTCCGGTTTCTGGCAGGCTTCGCCATCTCTTGGTTTGTAGCCCCCTCTCTGCTTCATCTTCACATGGCCTTCTTCTCTGTGTGTCTTCTCCTTGGTCTGTCTTAAATCACCCTCTGCTTTTCTCTTGAAAAGACACTTGTCACTGGATTGAGGACGTATCTGGATAACCCAGAAATATATCATTTTAAGAAGCTTAATTTAATCAATGCTGAAAAGATCCTTTTTCCAAATAAGTGAACATTCACAGGTTATGGGGATTTGGAGGTGCATATATTTGGGAGTGGGAGTTCCATTCAACCCATTACAGATACCAATTGTATTTT
>PVKH010050070.1:0-10030 GCA_004027955.1 Chaetophractus vellerosus | reverse complement strand
TTTTTTTTTTTTTTTAGGAGATACCAGGGATTAAACCCGGGACCTCGCACATGCTAAGCAGGCACTCAACCACTGGGCTCCACATGGGGGTGGGGGAGGGAGCTCAATTTAGAACAGAATGACTAGAAAAAGAATCCCTTGGTATTCTGTTTACAGCACCATTTTCCCATCTAATGTCATTAACTATTTTTACCTCACAACCCATTGCACGTTTTTTTTCTTTTTTTTATTAGAGAAGTTGTGAGCTTAAAAAACAATCATATGCGAATATTCTCGCTGTCCTGATTTTGTGATAATCAGAGTAGGCTAAACATTCGCTATATTAGAAACCATGCATATGTCCCCAGATCTATTTTCCTCCCTAGGTCTGGTTTTTAGAATGCTGATGATAAACTAAACCTGATTTACTATATGACCATCCTGTATGGGAAATGACTAACTCTAGGTATCTTTGGTCCACCTTAAGAGATATAGCAGGGGGTATGGATGTGGCTCAAATGGTTGGGCATCTGTCTCCCATATGGAGGGACCTGGGTTCAATCCCCAGGACCTCCTGTTAAAAAATTTTAAAAAAGAAAAATATAGAAGGTACCTCCAGGCCCTGTGTACGGGTGCACCGTCAGGCCCCATGAGCCATGCAGCAAGATGTTGACGTAATAGGAGAGTGACACAAGGGAGAGTCAAGACGAGACGCAGTGAAAAACCAGGAACTAAGGTGGCACAGGCAGTAGGACGCTTCTCTCCCACATCGGAGGTGCCAAGGATCAAATCCCAGTGAAGATGAGGAGAAGGATGAGAAAAGAGGGCAGGAAACGGACACAGAGTTGCCCAACGAATGGACACAAAAACAGCAAAAACCGGCGGGGTGGTGGGGGGGTAAAAATGGACAAAAGTAAATAAATAAATAAATCCTTAAAAAAAGTATAGAGGAGTAAGATACGGACTATAGTTGGTAGTAATACTTTGACATTGCTGTTTAGTGGTTTCTTAGCAAATGTTTTACAACAATACAAAGAATTTGTGATGGGGTGATGTGTGGGAACCCTGTGTGATATTATGCATGTTTGTTTTGTAAGTTCACAATGTTTACTGAACACTTATTGTTTATGTATGTTCATGTATGAATGAATAAATTGTTTAAAAAAAAAGAAAAGGGAAAAAAACAATCATGCATAATGTGCAGAATTCCTGTACATCGCCCCTTCACCAAAACCTTACATTGTTGTGGAACATTTGTCACAGATTATGAAAGAACATGATAAGACTTTTACCACTAACTATGGTCCATGGGGTACACTTGGTATACTTTTTCATACACCCCCTAGCACATGTTCTTTTAATTCAGTAAAAGCCTTTCCCTCATTTACCTCTGATAAATGCTCCTGAACCCTCCCTTTCATGCCTATTCCTGCCTTCCCTCTCAATAAACATTAGATTGTGACTTAGAATCCTCAGTTTACTATGGCAAGTTTTCCTATTTCCATAATTTTTTTCCATTTCTTCTCTCCACTTCTTCAACTTATCAGAAACCTGGCTCTCTACATCACTGTCACTCCATTTCATTTGCTTGTTCCACAGACATGTATTCATGGCTGAAAATGTACCAGGTACATGTGGTTTATATTCTCAAGGAATTTACAGTCAGAGAAGGAATACAAAACAAAATTTACTTGGTAAGGGACTGTGATAAGTGCTATAGCAGAGGATTATTCAAAGTACTATGGAAAAAAGAGACAATGAAGGAATTGGCTCTGCCAGGGAATGTCAGATTTCGTTCAGAGTAAGTAACCCCAGAAGTTAGATCCTAAAGATAGTGGTCAGAGAAAACTAGAAAAACACTATCATCAGTAATATAGTAGGGGGAATATTTCCTGTACTGAAAAGGATGTGTCTAAGTTGAAAGGGCTCTGAATCATTCAGAGAGAAAAAAAGTATTCCTACCTAAGAATAAAACTTATGCCAGTCAATTTACAGTTAAATAAACAAGATAGGACTTAATGTTACTTTTGACTTACTCCTCCTGAAACCTCACTAAAATAGCAGTAGAGGAGTTTGTCTGAAGATGAAAACTCACAGGTATAAAGAGAACGGTAGAAGAAATAAAAGCAACACAACTTTGGAAACTGGGAAAGCATATGGATAAGAACAACTGGCATAGCAGACCAGAGAAGGCTGAAACCAAGCTGGCAGTGAAGGAAGCCTAGAACTAAGTTGATTGGGGCTGCAAAATCCAAGAGATCCTCAGTATTTGGAAGCCTCAGATATCTCAGAAAGTGAATGTGATAGTGTGTCTGAAAATGGGTGAACTGACAAAGTCTGAATAAGAAGCAGTAGGATTCCTGTGTAATTACTCTTTGCCCACCTTGGCAGAGGCTTTCTTCTCTGGCATATTGAACCAAGCTGACCCTGGACTTAAGAACATCCAACCCTTGAGGGGTGGGGTGAGGTACGTGACTAAAAGAAAGGAAACGGGACTAATGAGAAGAACATGCCTCTTTTACTACAATTTTCTCCAAAGAACTTGAGAGTTGCTATCACCAACTTGGTTCCTAGAATACTAGTAGCCAGGTGTTCACCTCTTAGGAAGGGGATTGAAGAACTCTGCTCTGGGGAAATTGATCCACTAAAGAGAAAAGACATTTATATGTATATGTTAAAAATAGGGGGTCTCCCAAAGAAATGGCTCCTTTCTATCATCTAACTATGAAGCACATCATTTGAAACCTGCACATGAACACATAGACACAGAGGCTCTTAGCTCTAAAATATAATGGGACAACCAAGATAAGCAGACTTTTGAGAAAAGACTTTAACATTAAAGAGAAAATACAAGCAAACCAAAAAGGGAAGGAAGTTGGAGGAAAAGAGGCAATGCTAGAAGAAGAAGGAAACTTCAAAAACATAATTATTATCTTCCATAGTATAAGATAGTGTATCCATGAACAAAAACAAGATGATAGAAAAAAGTTCTCAGAAATTAATAGTGTAGTCAGATAACTGAAAAACACAATGGGAGGGTTAGAAGATAAAGTTGAAGAAATCTCCTAGGAAGCAAACTAAAAGACAAAGCTGAAAAACATGAAAGAAAAGAAATGAAAATTAGAAGATCAGTCAAGAAGATCCAGGAGATAAGTTTCTAGAAAGAGAGAACAGAAGAAATGGTGAAAGGGGGATTGTAAAAAAGAAAAAGAAATTCCCAAAGCTAAAGAGCATAAAATAGATAGAAAGAGATAACTAAGTCTCTTTAAAAATTAATAAAACATTGCCCACACCTAGGAATATAAGCATAAAATTTCATGTTATCAGAAATACACAGAAGAACCTAAATATATCCAGAGAGTAACAGCTCTTATACATAGGATGAAGGATCTGAGTGGCACTGGACTTCTTAATAGCAAGACTGGAACCTAGAAGACAAATGGTAAAATATCTTCAAAATTCTGAGGAAAATTTTCCATTCTGGAAGTACACTGAGTACATATTTTAGCTGAATAACAAATGACAAGGTTTTAGAATCAACATTCAGCCAAAACCAAATGTCACCATCATAGGATAAACTTCTGGGATACAAGAAAAAATTGAAATTTTATATTTTTCCAAAGTAATGATTATTACTATTATTAAAAGTTTTAGCAAGCGAAATTTAAAATTTTGCATTATAAATAATGAACAGTTTCTTAATGTGATTTCTCAGTTAGTCACTAGGCTAATTTCTTAATTGCTCTGCAGTCACTACAGTACAAATCTGAAATAACATTGGCTTATTTTCAGCAGAATTCAGTGGAGAAAAAAAAGATGTATTTTAGCTAACTCTGCTAGTATAGAGTACAACTGTGGTGTTAATATTGCCATCAAGTTATCAAGCTCTCCTTCATCCCCAACAGTAGCTAAGAAAAAGATTTACCTTCCTTTAATTCCTGTACTTGAAGATTTGGTCAATGATGATGCTGAAATTTCATTGAAATAGTCCTTCAAGTTAGCTATAGTGCTTTAAGGTGCTTTCTAAATATTTTCCAAAGTACACTCAAGATTGTTGCCTTCATTATATTTTCAATTTCTAGTTTCTTACCTATATATTGCTAATTCACACAATCACTTACAAAACTTTGTTCTTAACCTTAGATAAGACTGTACCAATGATGAAGCCATGTAATGGACTATCAAGGTAACAAAATCAACTCTGAATTTTTTCAGAATCTCAGCTTTCATTGCATGCTCATCAATGTCAGCATTCTCACCTGGAGCAAAAAACAATACAAGAATCTTTAAAGCACGTATAAAATAAGAAATATGTGCATTTTCCAGACAAAATAATTTACTGTTTTCAGCAGGCTGAAGCCATTAAACACTTTCTCTGCAAGAGACCATGAATTGTTAAGTTCTGCCACGTAGTTTCAGTTTTTTGCAAAGTTCAAATTTAGTATTTCTTCTCTTCAAGCAGCCTTTTTTAATGTAAAAGGTACAATATTATATTTTGTTTCACATCTCGCATATACATATTAAATGCAGTTCCATATCCATTCTTCTTTTATATCACGTAGCTTGCCTCTGACAGAAGAAAGATGAAACTGGACCATCATCTTTCTGCTTTCAGCTAGGGCTTCTTTTATTTTGTAATATGTTATAATCACTTTATTTTTGTATAAATAAAACTTTGTATACTTGTAGTTCCAAAATCCCACAGTCTTCATTATATTTGCTCTATTACATTAACAACTGTAAGACAACTGTAATGACTGACAATTTTCTTGGAAAATATAAATAATTAAAACCAATTCAGGGGCTGGCTATAGCTCAATTGGTAGGGCACCGGTTTACCACATGGGAGGCCCCGGGTTTGGTTCCCGGGGCTTCCTTGAGTGGGCAGACTGCCTTAAGAAGGCAAAGCCGCTGCGGGCAGGGCAAGCCCCCACGAGCAGGGCAAGCCGTGGGTGAGCTGACTCGGCGGGTTGCCGCAATGGGGAGGAGACGAGCAGACACAGAAGAACGCAAAAATAAACACAGCAAGAACAAGCAGAAAGGGGGGGGGATATATAATTAATTAATTAATTAATTAATTAATTAAACCAATTCATGAAGAAGTAAAATACAAATCTTAACAGACTAATAACCATACAATAGATTGGAAAATGTGACCAACAACTATACAATGCTATTTTGGAGAAAGTTTATATCTCTTCCCAATTCTATGTTCAGTGACATCACATTGATAGCTTGAAATCATCCATGGTGGAAATATTGACATCACAGAAATTAGTAAAGGCTAAAAATCAGGTCCTTTTTTTTTTTAATTCAGAGAGCCAGTTGTTAAACATTTACTAACACATCAGTGGAATTAGTCCTCTACCCAAAGTAGCTCCATTCCAAGTAAAGTTCTACCAAACATTCAAGGCCAATTAATTACTATATTATATTTCTTAGTATTTATACATATTTTCCTTTCCACATTTTTTTTTAGGTACCAGGGCCAGGGATTGACCCGGGGATCTCATATCATATGTGGAAAACCTTGTAATATGGTTTTTACTTGGTTTCCGGGTCATCAAATTATATACCTATGTTTCCTCTGGACTTCTTGCTATCTCTTCTCAGTTTCTTTTCTGATTCTTCCTGAACTCCCTAATATTTTTAAATTGTCCATCTCCTCTCAACCACTAAGCCACATTGGCTCCCCTGAGTTGGTTTTTCCATATGTTTGCCTGTTTGGTTTTAGGTGGCACCTGGGATCAAACCCAGGACCTTCCATGTGGGAAGCAGGAGCACAACTGCTTGAGCCACATCTGCTCCCTCCACATAATCTTTATATTATTAATTTTACAGCAAGGTTCTTTGAACAAGTTCTCCATACTCTCTGTCTCCAACTATCTTCCTCGTCCCCCATTCTGTTTTGATCCATTCTAGTCAGACTTTCATCAAGGTTGTTTATGACCCCTATGTTTGATAAATCTAGAGGTCAGTTCACATCCTCATCTTACTTGACCTATTAGCAGTATTTGACACACTTGATCATTGCCTTTTCCTTGTAATATGGTTTTTACTTGGTTTCCAGGTCATCAAATTATATACCTATGTTTGCTCTGGACTTCTTGCTATCTCTTCTCAGTTTCTTTTCTGATTCTTCCTGAACTCCCTAATATTTTTAAATTGTCCAAGGGTTTGGTCCTTACATCTCCTCTCAATCTATAGCAACTCTACAGGAGATCTCATCCACATCAAAACTTTATATTTTTTATATATATATATATATATATATATATATATATATATATATATATATATGCTGAGGAATCCAAATTTATAACTCCAGAATTGCCTCACTCTTGAACTCTAAGCTCATGTACTCAACTGTCTACCATACTTCTCTATATGGTTACCTAGTAGATATTTCAAATTTGGCATCTATTCTCACCATGATGAAGTAGCTGGCATCAGATTTGTCCTTCCACAATAAACAATTCAAAAATTGAACAAAAATACCTAGTAATGGTATTGCTGAGTCACATGGCAAGTCTATATTCAACTTCCTTAGGAAATCCCAAACGGTCCTCTACAGTGGCTGTACCATTCTACTTTCCCACCAACAGTGAATAAGTGTTCCTATCTCTCCACAGCCTCTCCAATATTTCTGCTATATTCTCCAGGAAAGCAGGAACAGCCTCCCAAGTGCAGAGGCAGTGTCTGGCAAAGGAGGATGATCCATTGATGGGCCCTTGTTATTGATGACTAGCCTTATGAGTCTTTGCTCTTGAAATTGAAACTGTCTATTGTTATGGGGTGCCTAAGAGTCACCTCTTGAGAGCCTCCTTGTTGCTCAAATGTGGCCTCTCTCTAAGCCAAACTCAGAATATGAACACATTACCTTCCTCCCAGCATGGGACATGACTCCAGAGGATGAGCCTCCCTGGCAATGAGGGATTACCAACAAGTGCCAATGGGCAAACAACTGGAAAAAGACTTTGAATAAAAGGGGGAAATAGTAAATACAAATGAATTCATAGGGCTAAGAAGCTTCCAAGTGAGTCAGGAGGTAATCCCAGAGGTAACACTTAAGCACACCCCAATAGGACCTCATAGGCTTCCAATGCAGATATCACCCAAGACAGAGGGGCTCCTGAGGGCTCTGGAGACATCCAGGTCCTTATCAGGGCAGATAGCCCCAGAGTTTGGTGTCTTATCAGTGGGCCCTAATTTGGAATCCTTGCTCCTGAGAGTGACAGAGTCTGACCAAAATATATTTTCCCTGCACATGGTCCAACTGTCTCTTCTATTCAAACCTATATGTGATGCCAGAGTTTTAGGTGTACTTCCAGAGAGCAGAGACTATAGGCTGTCCGTGTGCCAGCTGGGTCCAGAGGTTCGGAGGACCTGCAACTCCTACTCTACAACTCAATGGACTCACCCAGGACACCTAGTGGGGAGATGATGATGGACAACGGCTATCCCGGGGAATGGAGAGAGTCTGAGCTGCAGGCAGGATAATCTCATCCATCTTATCCATGGGATATAAACCCCCTCTCACTTGGCAGTGGAGGGGACATCACCATCCCAGATTCCTCAGGATTGGGGGAAGAGCTATGGACTAAAGTGGACTTACTGGTATCCTGTTATAGACTTATTGTGATTCACGCAATGGAAGAATTTACAAAATTATGTGGAGCCAGTGGCCACTGGACACTTTGGGGGCAGGAAGAGGGAAAAGCAGCTGTAAGGGGCTTTTTCGGGACTTGTGAATTATCCTGAGTGACATTGCAATGACAAATATAGGCCATTTTATATCATCATATAACATGCAGAACTGTGTGGGGGAGAGTGTGGTCTACAATGTGAACTATGGTCCATGCTTAGTAGCAAAGCCCCAAAATGTGTATATCTATTGCAGATGATGTGCCACACTAATTAGGAATGTATACGTGGGAGGTGGTGGAAGGTGTGGAAGGTGGGGCATATGGGTATCCCTAAAGTTTTTGTGAAACATTTATGTAATTGATGTATCTTTTAAAAAATTATTTAATTTATATATATATATATAGCAGCCAGTCTAATAGGTATGAAATGATATTGCATTGTAGTTTTTTGTTGTTGTTGTTGTTACATATTCCCCCCTTTCTGCTTGCTCTTGCTGTGTGTTCATTTTTTTGTGTGTCTGTTCTTCTATGTCTGCTTTTGTCTCCACACATGCGGCGACACGCCGAGTCATCTTGCCACGCAGGCGGCTTGCCCCACTCGTGGGTGGCTCTGCTCTGTTTCACAAGTGGCTCTGCTCCGCTTTGTGGGCGACTTGCCCTGCCTGTGGCAGCTTTTTGCCCTGCACACGGCAGCACTGCCCTGCCTACGGCGGCTTGCCCCATCAAGGCGGCCTGCCCGCTCAGAGAGGTCCCCAGGAACCGAACCCGGTGCCTCCCATGTGGTGAACCGGCACCCTATCCACTGGGCTTCAGCTGCCCCCCCCGCCCCCGCATTGTAGTTTTGATTTGCATTTCCCTAATCGCTAGTGATGTGGAACATTTTTTTAATGTCTTTCTTCGCCATTTTTGAGGAAAAGTATCACAGAGAGGAGAGAAAAGTGTAGAAAGGTAGACCCATAAATCTGCATAGATGTACCCTTTTATTTCTTGATGAATACTAATTTGTGCCAGCACAAAGAAAAACTCCAAGAGGAGGTCTGATAAAAAGAGAAATTGTTTCAGAGAAACTACTCCAGGACTGTGAGGTTGATGGAGATTCTAGAGTTCTAACTATGCTGGGAGGTGTTCAAGTTTTGTCAAACCAGGGTGGAGATACATGGCTAAAGACCCTGGATGTTTAGTTAAGACACCAGAAAGGTCATGTCTTTGATGAAGAGTTATTCTGTCACTAGATTAAGTATTATTCTAGACCTACCCAAGGAAAACCTAAAATCAAACCTTAGTAGGCTCAAACTGTGCTGTCAGTAAATTTACTACCAGCCAAAACAAAATTCAACACCATTTATTGGAAGACATATTCTTAGATATACTCTCATCAGATTCTCAACATCAAAACATAAATGTCTAGCATACAATAAAAAATTACTAGACTTATGAATAAGCAGGAAAATGAGATCCAAAACAGGAGGAAAAAAGTTAATAAAAATGCATTGATGGCACCGATATTAGGATTGACTGAAAAGGACTTTTAAAAAAACTGTAATAAATATGTACAAGTATTTGAAGAGAAGAACGGACAATGAGTGAAAAGGTGGGGAATCTAAAAGAAGAAATGGAAGCTAAAAAAGGAATGGAAATTCTGGAACTGTAAAAATTTGAAAGGAAAAATTCACTGAATAGACTTAACAATAGATTATACATTGCAGTTTATACATTAGTTTTAGAGATTCTACAAAAGAAACTATGCAAATCAAAGCACAGATGGGGGGTGGGGGAAGAACAGAGCCTCAATGGCCAGTGTTAGTAACATCAAATTCTCTAAAAAAATATATCATTGGAGCTCTAGAAGAAGAGGAAAACTATATTGGGGCAGAAAAAAATATAAGGAAACAATGGCTAGAAATTTTCGAAGAAGCTCAACCAACTCATGCAGGATAAAAAAAAATTTTTTTAAGCCATACCTAAGCACATCAAAGTTAAATTTCTGAAAAAACAAAGATTAAGAGAACATATTATAAGGAGCCTGAGAAAAAAAGATAATTACATATTTGGAGAACAGCAATAAGAATGATTGTTGATCAAAGCAAGCCAGACACAAAAGGACAAATAGTGTATATTGTATTACTACGAACAAAATATATTGTGTAACATAGTGTATGATTTAAAAAAAATTTTTGTATGTATCCAGTACATTTAACTGAGAAATGTATGTGTTCTAGTCAGGGTTCTCTCGGGAAACAGAATCAACACGAGATCTCTGTTAAAAATATAAGATTTTATAAGAGTCTCTCACGTGACCGTGGGGATACACAAGTCCAGGTTCCGCCGGCAGGCTGCAAGCCAGGGGCTCCGATGAAAGACTGATGAAGGGTCCTCGATGAGTTCCTGGGAGAAGTTCGCTGTCA
>PVKH010050069.1:0-10033 GCA_004027955.1 Chaetophractus vellerosus | reverse complement strand
TCTCTAGGAGTACCATAACCGCTATTGGGACTTGCTTTTGTGAATGCCAGGCATTAAGTTGCTTCTCTTCCAAAAGCACAATGACTTGATCTTGAGGGGTCGTCATATGAGAGATTCAAATGCTTATGGAAGCACCACCAATAGGTCATGTAACACTCAGGTGAATACAGAAGTCTTTCCAAAATGAGGCTATTCTAGGATACTGGGGAAGAGAAAGCCTTCCTGAATGATGTCTCAGTGATTATTTATGCATACCATATGGGCAGTTTTCCTCAATCAAAGAAACTCTTACAACAATCACTTTAGCTTTAATGGTACCACCCTGGCCCTTGAAGACATTCAGTAAGGCTCAAGTCACTCAACAGGGTGTATGAGTATAGAATTGCCCAAAACTTCTTCCTTGGGGTTCAAGACAGAGTCTTTGCATTAACCAATATACCCTCGTCTGGGTCAAGTGGATAAATCAATCCAAAATGGTCAATCCTGAATGTTTTGGGGATTTGTTCAGCTTAAGGACATGTTTGAGGTCAATATTGACGGTTGGTCTTGCTGCTTGAAGCCCTTTTCCAAGTATCCTTAATTGCATGCTATATGGGATACATCGAACAGATTTGGTCCTAGCCCCTGTTGGTCAATTAATTAGAATGGCTGACGAAATGGCATACTCATGGAAAAAATTGCCAGAAACCAGGATGTTGTAAAACTGAGAGGTAGATTTTTGGGGAGACAATTCTTCATGTGTATCTTGCATTTCTGTATGTCTTGTGAACAGAGACACGAACAGCCTCAGGTAAAGTCTCTCTCTCTCTCTCTCTCTCTCTCTCTCTCTCTCTCTCTCTCTAAGAGGTATGGGGGATTGAACCAGAGACCTTATACATGGGAGGTAGGTGCTCAACCATTGAGCTATATCCACTCCCCAGACTCTCTTTTTAAGGATATTTGTTTAGTGAACAGCCTTGGAAGTTGACAGTGTCTGCCCCAACTCTGGAGCAGAGTCCATTTCCTAACTCACCAGTATAATTTTAAAAAATGCTCTCTTTTGTGGCAAATTTCATACAACTTTGCTTAATGAATGATTTTAGAGGAACAAACCTACCGTATGCTCAATGCCTGACTGGGCAGTGCTTCCATTGTGGACTTCAGGATAATGGAAATTGATGCAGACAGCAAGGTCAGGCTGCCTTCTGTGTTGTGAAAGGCAAGTCCTTTGTCTCTGACCCAAGAGTATTGTGTCTCCAACTAGCATCCATAAAACTGTGGCAGGTTAGTGGGGTAGTATCTCAGATCCTTCACAGTTCTTCACAGCATGGTCAATAGCTTCATTTTATACCTGGAGAAATATGTTTGGAGAGATAATTGCTTAAATCCAGGAGTCTTTTTCAGCAGTACTGTTTAGTGAGGACCTCTTTCATGATGCAGTTTAAATGGTACCTCCTCTTTTTTTAACTTTCTCTGATTCCCCTTCATGGCCTCATATCCTGATTTTAGTCCATTATAACACTTATAAAACGAAGCATGGTTATTTCTATTTTATAACAAACTTCATTATAAAGTAATGCCATTTATTTTTGTGCATTTAAGTGGCAACCATTTTTCATATGAATTAGCTTTTCTATAAATACTTGTTCGATTGAGGAATGAATGCATATCGGTAGTATAATTGAAAACAAGTGATAGCTTTATCATCTATTTTTGGTTAAATCGGTTTTGAGGCATCCCCATTCCAATTTCTGAGATGACATGATCCTAATGAGTTCGAAGCATGGCCACATAAGGGGCATGTGGCTTTTCTTTCAAGGTCCAGCTCCCCAGGTCCTTGATTTACAGATCTAAGTGGTTCTCAAGCTCTTGCATTCTTGACCTGCTAGGTTAACACTTGTATTGCCAAACATGCAACTGGTAGAGAAGATCAGTAGTGTTTTAAGTGTAAATACACTCAGTGTACTGTGACACATAATAAAAATGCAGTCTTTGATTTATTGTAAGATGACTACGGAAGGTATACCCGAGACCCAGAATACCCTGAGTTTATGGTTCATCAACTGCTGAGTATCCCTGCTAGGCATTCCTGCTGTATATTTCTCAAACTCATCTTGTGAATGACAAAGACCTCACTTTTCCTTGTGTACCTGAGATGCTTCTTGTATTATTTAATAACTTATTCATCCAAATTAGAAAACTGGTAATTACACGTGAGTCTTCTCTTTCCTTCACCAACAATACGAGTTCTTTATGCCCCAACCATTTTACCCTGTACCAATTTTAAAACCTACTTTCCTTCCCGTTCCTGCTATTATCATGCTGGTTCTGCTTCCTAGAATCTATCATTCATCTAGGGCACATTCTCTGCCTCATGTCCTGTCTCCTCTCTGTCACCTGCCTCCGACAAGGATGAAAGAAAAATGCTAACAAATTCACAACTCTCCATGAAAAATGTCTCCTCTCTGCCTATAGATTGAGGTCCATGGTATTTAACATAGCCTGTAACTCCCCTAAAAGATGGAGCCTTGACTACTTCTACATGTTTATTTCCAACAACTTCCTGCCCAAACATAATATCCCACCAGCACTGATCTAAGTGCCTTTGCATTCCTGGCCTCCTATCCTTTTCCTTTGTGTTCCCTTTATCTAGAATGTCACTTCTGTTTTATTCTAGCTCATCCATTATGACCAGCAATGTGCTAGTAAATGTTCACTTCAGGTCAGTCCAGGAGACAGGACACCTGCTCTGTAGTGATTTTCAGCATCAATAGTGTAAATATTCCCTCTGTAGCTGATGTCACCCCACCCACGTGACACCATCGAATATGGAGCTGGAAAGAGATGTGTGGAATTGGCTCTTGCTAGCCAGTGCAAGGTGGCTCTGGCAAACCTTTGATAGGACTTGGTTTGGACACCATCACTATCTTAATTTTCTCAGAATGGTTTGGCTTACACGACAGGAACTTAGTGTCTCGCAGTTTTGGAGTTTAGAAATCAGGGTCTCAACATGCCAGGCTTTTTTTCCCCGGACACCCCAACATACTTTTCCTGGTTTCTGCCATCCCTGGGCTTCCTTGACTTGCACCTCTGCTTCTGTCACATAAAGATCTGCTCCTTGGTATCTCACTTCAGCTGTCTCTAAACCCTGGTTTCTAATGCCTGATGGGGTCTAAATTTCCTTTGCCCTATAAAGACTCCAGTCAAATGGATGAAGGCCCACTGTGATTCAATTTGGACTCATCTAAATAGAATCTTTGAAGATCCTACTCACAAATGTGTCCACACTTAATTAATGAAACCTCTTCTAAGGTCCTGTTTGCAAACATATTCATACACACAGGAAGGTGGTCAAAGACTAGAACATTCTTTTCTGAGGGATACAATTCAGTCCCCAGCAACAGCCTACAGGAAATTTCACTACTCATTTAATACCCTGAACAAACTTTTATTAAATGTATCACATAGGCTGTATTGCCTGATTATCTTATTTAGAAAACAAACACTCACAATCTATTCTTTAATCAAGGCCCATATGTATATATGCATAGCAAATGTTAAGCCATGCCTGTGCCCTAGAAAGGGTATGAAATAAATAATCTTAGCCCAAAATGAATGAATAGTACAGCAAGTATTTCCTGAATACTTCTTATGTGTGGGGACTGTAGTAAAACTTAGGTTATGAAAAATGAACGAGGAATAGTTCCTTTCTTGAATAAGAAATTTTAAAAAGCATATGGAGAAGGCATTTCAGAGTCAAGGCAGCATCATATAAAAGGTAAAAGAATGTTGTTTGGGACACAAGGAAGTGAAATAATAACGTGCACAAGGAGGAAAGGATATACCTTGCATGGCTTTTTGTTGTAGGTAATATGAAGTCGTTAGTTAATATAGGGCATATGAATTTATGCTGTCACATATCAGGTGTTAGAAATTATTTCCCCCAATGCTTTATTGCCTGAAATATGGAATGCAAAATTGGTGGAGATAGTTGAGAGACTATTTTAAGTGAGACACATCACATTTAGGTATACAGATAATGATCGTACAAGGGAACAGCTTACTTCTCATTTTGGCAATTCTAAGATATATTGAACCATTATTTCTACAAGGCAAGGGCCACATAACTAGTGGTCTAGAGACCAAAAAAAAAAAATAGATCTCCAAAGCACAGTTTAAAAGTACCTGTGTTCCAGGGGTGCTAGGCAAGAAGAGGGAACTGCATCTACTACAAAGGCTTCTACTCTTATAGGCCACTCATGTCATCAAACACAGGGTATATTTTTGTACAAATGTACAGATTTAGGAGCAAAAAAATCAGGTCTGAAGTTAGGAGAACTCAGTGTTCCTTCTAACTTTCTCACATAGAAGGTGGTTTTGTTTACTCATCTGTGAACTGGGAATAATAATACTTACCTCATAAGACTGATACTCTAATTAAATGAAGAAAGATATGGAAGCCCTTATTAATTCCAGAGGGCTATAAAATGTGAGCTACTTTTATTTGTGTTAGAGGTTCTCCCTCACTAGGTTTACAATAATTAACAAGTTGTAACTCAATTCCTCCTGACATGCTTTAAGGAAGGACGAGCCCCGACTTAAGCCTGCGTGTCTGAAAGCACGGCAGTTCCCCAAAAGTTAAACAAAGAGACCACGTGGAGATGGGAGTAAAGTGAGGTGGAGAGCTTCCCCCCTCCAGACCATGGCCCCACCAGCCCCCCTGCCCCGCCCCCCAGCACTCCAAGGACACATAGCTCCCTAGCTCATTATCCTCTAGCTGTACAAGGGAAAATTTCACCTCTAGGGCTTCCTATTGGCTCCTAAACCTTACCCTTGATCCTCTCCCACCGACTATCATTTCCTCACCTAAGAAAGTATAATATAAATTCAAATCCCTCCTTTCCAGGGACAGACCCCCTCTGTTGGGAGAGCTTCCCAATAAACTTTCTGCCTGCAGTCCTCAGTCTCCCTGTCTCAGTGAGCGCCGTGTTTCCTAACAATTTGTTATGAATGTGGGTGTTTTGTTTTGTTTTGTTTTGTTCTGGAGTGGGGAGAATGGAAGTATTGGGGCTGGGGATAGAACCCGGGACTTCATATGTGGGAAGCTGGTGCTACATTGGCTCCCTCAACATGTTTTAAAATCTGCAGCTTCATGTTTAAATGTTGCTAGGTGGGATAAGCTTTGAAGTCAAGGATCTCTGGAGTGTTTCTCATATTGTGTTAAGATAGCGGCTTTCTAGTTCTCTCTTTGACCATCTAGCACTGATTCATTTAGCAGTTCACTCATTCATTCATTCAAGCGTATGTGCATTTTCTTTAAAAGTATTTATTGACTCATTCTTTGTATATTAGCAGAGAAGACTGCAATGAGAAACAAGGGAAAACTCAGCCCCGTAAGTGTGGGTAAGGGCTTAGGGTGCATAAATTGAAATATAATTAATTATATTCATTTATTTACATGTGTGATAGGGACTTGTACATAACTAACTTTCTAACTCTCTTTGGGTTTCTCCAAGAGTGGGAGGTTCACCATCTTCACCTTCTGGAAAGCTAGCTTCTGTGAACACACATCCAGACATGTTTCCTTTGTAGCCAAACTCTAGAAAACTGCATTCATTTCTTGTGTGCTAGCAACATGGGTCCTTGTGTCTTGGCCTCTCCGTAGAGATGCCTCAGAGCACGTACTTCGTTCACGCCCTGTCTTCCTTCTAAGGCTGTGATACTTCCCTAGAATTCCCTGTACCCAAGTTCCCCTGGACAAAACCCTTAGAAATTCTCTGACGATAGAAAAACTGCCACACAGTCTGCAATCAGCTGTCTCTGAGATTGGACTCCATGACCATTGACCTTGGCTGGCAATGACTTTGAGGTTCAATCTGAGAATCAAGGCTTGATTGCCAAGCTTTCATTCGGCTCAGATTTCCCTAGCTAGCCTCTGATCCACGTGTAGAGCACCTTCCACTGAACTTCCTGGCAAGGACTCTTAGCATGTTCGTTGGTCAGGGCTGTGGTAATAAAGACAATGTTTAACCTGTGCTCCTTTCAAAATCGAGAAGTTTCCTTAGTGAATGGCTTAATTTAGCACATTTAAATTGACTCCTGGATTTCATTTTTAACTCTTACTTAAGTTTTAGTTTTAAGTTCTTTCTCCTAAATAAGAAAGATAGAAATTGATCTAGTTTATGGAAAACAATGGAAAATGCAGCCCTGAGAGACAGCAGAAAATTGTAAAGTTAAATTTTAACTATCTTTCTTGAACATTCTTCTAACTGCTGAGTTGTATCCCCTTGTTTTCCCTGCCTTTCTATTCTTCCTACAAAAAAAATAGTTTTTATAAAAGTTATTGATTGATAAGCACACAAAAAATACAGGAGCAATTTAAACAAGCCATATTTTTTTTCTGTGGATAACAAGTATAAAAATCTAATTTAGCTTCTAGCAATTTATCAGCTTTATGTCTTCCTAGAAGAAATCTAGAAGATATAGCATTTGGTATCAATAAATTATGTTCTTTGGGAAGTCTCTCTACATTCATCACACTCCCTTTACTTAGAGAACTAGTTTTTATTTGATTACATTCAGCCTTACCTATAAAGTTATATTATTGAATGAATTATAGAGCTGTATGGACTCTCAGAGCTCACATAGTCTAAACACTTTATTTTTCAAATGAGGCTATTGAAGCCCCAAGATGTTGAATGGCTACCCAAGTTAGAGCCATTCTCTAAAAGGCAGAGGCAAATAATGAAAGCTCATGCCAGTCTTTCCCCTACACCATTGCTTCTAAACTGGGATCTGTGGATGTTTGCACATTTTTGAGTAAGAGGCATATGCACTGCCTCACACAGACTTTCTCACATCTGCCCCTCTCTATTCACTTCCACATGGACGTATGTTAGAGGAATTGGGAACCATTATGGCTTGAATTCAAAATGTTTGAGAGCCTGCTGACCATTTAGAGAGTTATTTAAACTCTATACACATTAGATTCCCCAATTTTCAAATGCATAAACTTATGCATAACTCAAATGGAGGGAGCAAAAATTAAACTGAATAATTTACATGAAGAGCCAAACACAATGTTAACAAAGATTAAGCAACCAATAAATAGTACTCTGCTTGAGTTTCATTCAATGGCTTGGAAATTATACTATTTTATGAAAATAAAAAAATATATATGTAAGTATTATATACTGTGGTCTCATAATAATGTAAATTGTCTTATTTAAACACTTCTTATTTATGATTAGAAGTCTTTTACATATAAATTAATGCCCCTCACAAGCTCTACTTTATAAAATCTTCTCTGTAAACTAAATTCCTTTCATTGTCCCAATATAGGCCATTCCTTTCTTGCTATTATATAAGTCCTGAATTACTACCTCTCTAACACACAATTATCTTTTTCAAAATTTCCCCTAAATTCAGTGTTCAAAAATTTCTGGGGGAAAATTACTAATGAAAACAGTATGATGACATAATAGAGTCTGGTGATAATCAAATCTTTTAAAAAGTTTTATTCACACACCATGAAATAATCTAATCTTAATCTTTATATTTATAAAAGAAATGCCACTAAGAGATGGAGTAACTTGAAAGAAGGCACTCGGGTTCTTAACAGTAAAGGAAGTGCAATAAATCATAGGCTGATCTCTCATTTAAAAATCATGGGGAGGGAAAAGGATGTGGCTCAAGGGATCGGGCTTCCATCTACCATACAGGAGGCCCCAGGTTCGATTCCCAGTAGCTCCTGGTGAAGGTGAGCTGACCCGCGCTGCCGAGAGCTGATGGCCCGCTCAGAGGATAGCTGGCGGAGCAAGATGATGCAACCAAGTGAGATGCAGAGGAGAGACAGTGAGAGACACAGGAGACCAGTTGGCTGAGGTGGCTCGGGTGATTGAGGCCTCTCTGCCATACCGGAGTTCCTTGGATGGGTTCCCGGTGCCTCCTAAAGAGAAAAAAAAATCAGACATGGAAAGCACACGGCAAATGGACACAGCAGACAGCAAGCACAAAATAAGGGGTGGGGGATTTTAAAAAAAGACAATTAAAATTTAAAAATCATGGAGAGCAAAATAGCTCAAGTGGTTGAGTGCCTGCTTCCCATGTATGAAGTCCTGGGTTCAATCCCCAGAACCTCCTAAAAATTTTTAAAAGAAAATCATTCAATTTCTGAAAATTATTCTACTAATGTGACCTATAGAGGGACATCAACCACCTTACAAGTAATGACAAAATATTGCCTAATTCTAGTAAAAATATAGAGATAATATCTCTTATTTGAGTTTCCTTCACCTTTTAGTCCACCTGTAGAAATTTGTTCTAGGAAATAACCCCAGGTACAAAAGACAGTTATAATTTTTGGATACTCATGAGACATATTTTATAATAGTGAAGTATTGGAAGAAATGCCCTAATGAGGAATGATTTATAAATTTGTGAAATGAGAATTTGCACCGATGAAATAAAATATTGAGTAGCAATGAATATGCAATTTTTAAAAAACTGCATGTAATATAATGTTAAACAGAAAGATTTAGGATTTATGATCACATAAGGAACAAGATTTACCTTCCAATCACAGAGTGTTAGCCCATATTATACCAAACTTATTGCTGAAAACAACCGAAAAACTGAACTGAATAGAGAAAAGGTCTATTTGAAGAGATTGGAGAGTATCTAGGGCAGTGAACACATGAACTCCCTCAAGGATGGGAGGGAGTTCCCAGGAAATCCAGCGGTGATACCAAAGTTCAGCTCTCCTTTTCCATGCCAGGAATTTGGCAATTCATAACAGCTGCTCCAATATGAAAAAGCTGAGCAGAATTTTACTCTTTCACAACCCTAGGGAGAAAAAAATAATGAAGGCCATATCCTGTCAACATTGTAGAAGGGACACTAATAAAAACCTGAGATTTTCAGTAAGAACTTATAAAGGAGAACTGCTATAAGTAATGATAAAACAGAAATAGCCAAGCCCTCAAAAAAAATTTAAAACCAATACCCAATCAGCTAATGAGGCTGATTAGCATATAGCCTACCTGCCTGCCAGATCCAGATTTAAATCCCTATTGGGAGAAGATAGCATGATATAGAGCCATGCATTATCTGTATAACTTTTCAAGTTAAGTATCTGGCATTCAGGTAAAAATGACTGGGTACACCAGAATGAAAGGTCAGGTGACCAAATACCTAGGAGAAAACAGACCATAGAAACAGAGCACTATATTGCGAAGATATATGGAATTGTCAGATACAGAGGTTAAACTCACTGACAAAGTACTTGTATCGTTAATATGTGAAAAAAATTCTCTAAATTAAGAGAATACTAGACAAAAACTTTAAGAGCCCATTAAAACTACACTGAATTATTAACATAATACATCTATCAGAACAGCTAAAATGAAAATGGGCATACATAAGCAGAGGTCATCAACCGTTACTCTCAATCATTAACTCGGAAGAAAATATTTAACACATTAAACTATATCAAGGGTTAACAAACTATGGCTCATGGGCCAAAAATGTCCTGATGTGTGTTCTTGGGCAGCGGGAAAAAAACAGAAGAAATTATGTATAATTCAAGTCCCAGTATTCATGACTAAATTTTGCCACGTCATGAGGGCGTTGGGCCCCGCCCCTCGGTGGGTGTGGTCTCAAGTATAAAGGCCAGGAAGCAGATTTGAGTTACAGAGATTTGGAGAAGCAGATTTGAGAAACAGTTCTGATGTTGGAGTGAGCCGATCTCCGGATAGTCTACAGCTGGCCTTGTGGAGGAAACAGAAGCTAAGCCCAGAGAGAAACACAGCCCCAGCAGGAGAGGAACCCAAAGGCCTGAGCCCTTGCAGACGTCGGCAGCCATCTTGCTCCAACACGTGGACTTTGGTGAGGGAAGAAATTTATGCTTTGTGACCTGGTAACTGTAAGCTTCTACCCCAAATAAATACCCTTTATAAAGACCAACCAATTTTGGTGTATTTCAAAAGGCACTTCTGTGGCTGACCAAAACAGGTAGTGTTTACTTTTATTTATTTATTTATTTTTATTTTTTTGT
>PVKH010050068.1:0-10039 GCA_004027955.1 Chaetophractus vellerosus | reverse complement strand
CATGCCTCTGCTCAACTGTCTCTGGGAGTAAATGCCAGTCCTTTCAGCAGCTTCCAAGGCCCTACATGACAGGCCCTTGCCTCCTCTGGACTCTCTCTTCTCCACACCCTTTCATCCATTCAGGGCCCAGCTGTGCAATCTCTGTATTTGCTCCCAGGGATCAAAGGGCTTGTTCCCGGACATCCTTCTGATCTCTCAAATGTCACCTCCTCAGAAAAGTTCCCTCTGGCTATCCCTTTATAAAATAGCAACCACACCCCCAGGGCTCCCTATCCCCCTTCCCTGATTTACTTTTCCTTATCACCCTCAGGTATATTATACATTTGCTCATCTCCTTGTTGGCTGCCTCCAACATTAGAAGTATAAGCTCCAAGAGGGCAAGGACTTGGTACTTTGTTCAAGCTAAGTCCCCGGTGGCTACAACCACGCCTAGCACATAGTAGGCCCTCAATGGTGGTGTGTTGGTAGATGTTAAAAACTGGCTCTCTGGGAGACGCGGACCCTTATTTGTAGTGTTTGCCAATTTCTATAGTGTAAATATTCCTACCATGACCAGTTTCAAGCTCCCCACTTTCTATCACTGAAGGCAGAGAAGAGATGCTGACACTCAACAGTCTCAACAAGCTGGCTCTAACACACCACTAGCACTCACAAAATAGTTGTTGAATAAGTGAATTGAATAAACAAATATGTCCGTGAATTGATGGGTTCTTTTTTGAGGCTCTGGCCCCAGGAACTTGGGATCTGAAATCAAGTCTCTCCAAAACCAAGAGAGTTAGTACATGATGAACAGCACTTTATGTCTTGGTTAAGGGCAATTCTGACGGAGGTGTTAAGTGAGCACAGGAAGGACCATACATATTTAAAGCAAAAGTTTAAGCATTAGTCAGAAGGTGAGACCAGAGTTTATGAAGGAGCTAGCTGCACCGGCAAAAGCTCAAATGAGTCACTTCCCCTCTGCTCTCTGAGGCTCCGTTTCTCATCTGCCAAATGAAGGGCTTGGATTCTATGGATCTTCCAGCCCTGACAGTCTAAGAAAATATGAAGTTATGAATTTTAAACAGCTCCTAAAGCAGCATCTATTCCAGTCTGCTTTTTAAAACCACCTGATTTGAAATCTCTTTTTAAAAAAAAATCCAAATTATTAGTCTAAGTTGAACTTGAAATTCCACGGGCTTTATCATGCTTTAAGGCTGCATTCTGGGAAAGCATCGCCTTCCCCCAGGGCAAAATCAATTAATGCTCACGCAATTAGCTACTGCCCTGAGCCCCCAGAACTCACCACTGCAGGCAGCACGCCAGGCATCCTCCGGCCCACAAACCTGCTGCTCCCAGGGCCCGCGGGCCATGGGTTTTCCTGTTTCCCTTCCCACAAATGACCCACATGAAAGAGACAAGCAGACAGGCAGGCAGAGGGAAATTTCCAGAGAAGGTGAAAATAACATTCTTCAGGGAGTCGTAGGGAGGGAGATTGAGAGGCCTGAAGGAAGATGAACACTTTAATTGGAATAAGACCCCCCCAAAAAAGGGGAAAAAAGATTAAAATTGCTGCAATGAAGAAACAGTTGCTGTTTTAGTTTGCTAGGCTGCTGAAAGCAGATAGCATAAAATGGGTTGGCTTTTAACAGTGGGAATTTATTCACTTCCAAGCTTATAGTTTCGAGGTTGAGAAAAATGTCCAAATCAAGGCATCATCAAAGCGACACTCTTCTTCCAGAAGACCAGGGGCTGGTGATCCTGGGCTCCTGTCACATGGCAAGGCACGTGGCCTTGTCCGCCAGGCTCTCCCTTCTCTTCGGACTTCAATGCTTTCAGCTTCTTGCTTCTGTGGCTTTCTCTCTCTTTGAATTTCAGTCTCTTATAAAGGAGTCCAGTAAGAGGATTCAGACCCACCCTGGGCCACACCTTAACTGAAGTAACCTTTATTGGAATCTCCTACTTACAATAGGTTTATACCCACAGGAATAGATTAGCTTTAAGAACATGATTTTCGGGGCACACACAGTTCCAAACCACCACAGTTGCCATCTGCAGTAGGCAGAATAATACCCCACCCCCCCAAAGACGTCCGCATCCTCATCCCTGGAAACTGCATCCCTGGTGACATGGCAAAGGGTGGTTAAGGCTGCAGATGGAATGAAAGGAGCTAATCAGCTGACCTTAAAATGGGGGAGTTAGGAAGCAGACATAGGTTAGGTTGGTTGAGCACCTGCTTCCCATGTATGAGGTCCTGGGTTCAATCCCTGATACCTCCTAAAAAAAAAATGGAGTTATCTGGGATTATCTGGGTGGGCCCAATGTAATCACAGTGGTCCTTTTAAGTGGAAGATGGGGACAGAAAAGGGAGAAGTAGGGAGATGGCAGCATGAGGACTCTGCCCAATGTTGCTGGCTTGGAAGATGGAAGAAGAGGCCATGAGCCAAGGAATGTGAGCAGCCTCTAAAAGGAAAAGCCAGGAACAGGTACTCCCCCAGCACTTCCAGAAGGAATACAGCCCCGAAGACATCTTGGTTTTAGTCTAGTGAGATCTATATGTGACTTCTGACCTCCAGAAGTAAGATAATAAATTTGTGCTGTTTTAAGCAACTAAGTTTATGGCAATATGAACCAGCAGCAAGAGGAGACTAACACACCCTCATATTTTCCCCCACTGTCAGGCCAGCTGGACCTGATCCTAACTCATGGCCTTTGTGACCCTGGTGAGGCTTCAGCACCACTATCTATACCATAGCCTTCACATCTTGGTACCCTGCCTCCCATAGCCCCCTTACTCATGGTGTTTGAGGGGGCACATATTTGCTCAGTAGTTCTGACAGTTAAATGCAGCTGATATGCTCAATCCATGGGTTGGATTCCCCCAGGAAGACAGACAAGTCTTCTCAATTTAACATCCACAGTTACACCCATTTGTCCAAAGGAGACTAGGAAAAGAGTGGCTAAATCTTGTGCAGTCCATGTTCACAGCTGGAAAATATAACTTGAAGACCAGTCCCTATTGCCAGATGCCCAAAGTGACATGTTTCGAGCCAATATGCAGAAAATCAACCACACCAGGGCCTGTGTGTTGCCTTCTGAAGGCCCAGAGACTCATCCAAAGGGACTCTCATCCAAATAACAGGCCAGTGAGCCCGTGAGAGGGCTGTTAGCAACACACCTGAAGCCGCCTCCAACCAAACCATCAACCTTCACCCAGGGCCCCTTGGGAAGCCACCAGGCTTGGAGCACCCAGCTCCAGTGACTTGTAAATGCAGAGCTAACTCTCCCGTGCGATTAGTCCTGCAGTTAGTTTCTTGAGGTTCTACTCTGTGCCAGGTGTAATAGGTAAAAAGACTATAGAAAAGAAAAGATACATGATGTGTAAAGGAAGTCTGCTCACAACCCAGGACCACAGCAAGAGGCAGAGTGGGGCGAGGATTACAGGGTAGTCACTGCCATATCCCAATGCTCAGGTCAGGCCAGCGTCCCAGCTGTTCTTGATGATCATGAGAGGAACCCAAGGAGGGCAGCCCTGACAAGCCAGGACAAGTGACAGTTGGCCCCAAATGGCCACAGTCCCCATAATGGGGGCCCAGATGACATATCTTCTAAGCATCTTTTGAGATCAAAGGAAACAGGTGCAAAATAAGAATTAAACCATAAAGTAGTTCCCTCAGCTCCTGAGGTCAGATATAAGGAGTCAGAATCAGAAGGTCTGGCATGCCCCCAACAACCCAACGCGGTGTCCCCTCCTGCCCTACCCCCAGGACATATACTACCCCCCCCCCGCCCCCAGATGTGGCTTCCACAGCCACCCCTGAGCTTCACCTTGCAAGGCCCCAAGAAGGCTCCAAGTCACCACCTTCCCTCCATCTTCCTTAGGGCAGAGTATACAGAATGTGCTGAGTGCACAAGCCAGCCCTGCTGTCATCTCAGTGTAGCTTGTCGTGTTTTAGAAGAATGATACAGGCACATGTTCATTTGACGGTGAGCTCCTCAAGCTCACACTAGGACTCAGACCCACATTCACTGAATTGAATAAATAAATGATGGAGGAGATGAGGAGGGCGGGGATGGTGATAGTGGGGTCACTGTGGCCCTGTTCTGAGTGCTAAGTACAGTTGTGCAGGGTGCGCACTGGCTGAGGGAATGAGAGAGGGCCGAAAGCCAGGGCAGATCCCATGTTACTTGAATTTTCTGTGCCTCATCGTTTCCTGTCTGTGAAATTAGGATAGTAACTGCTGGGACTTTGGGTTTTCTGGGAGTTTGGAGGGAGCTCTACTGGTGTGCTCCTCCTGTCCTTTACTCGGTCTACCCTAAGGAAGTGTGACTTATCTGACTGGTAAGTTGGGTTTAAAAAAAAAAAAAATGACATGAAATGAAATGAAAAGGGAATGCTCAGCACAGCTTTATTCCTTTTCCTCTTGGGAGGCAGCGGCTCTTCCAGGGCCTGGCTCCTCTCCCCCCAGGAGACTATGTGGAAGACCCCCCTTGGGCCAACCCTAGTTCTGGCTCACCAGCCCTCATGGCTTGCTATCTTCTCTACCTTCACCTTGATCAGTCACAGAACTGATACATATTTTAGTCCCAATCTACCTGAGAGCCTTTGTTTGTTTATCAATTTGTTCAGAACTCAGGAGGAGGACAAGAATACTATTTGAGGCACCACCCTCCAAAAAAACCAACAATAATACCGACCTCAATGGATTATTATAACGAGCAAATGAGATCACATACAAAAGTGCTTACTCTGGGGCCTAGCACATAGGGAAGAAGCAGTGGCTAAAAAAAGGTCCCAGAAATATTTGTTGATTGATTGATAAAAAGATGAACACTATAATGCACATGTGAAACACTCCCGGTTATACTTCTCCTGATATGGGAGGAAGGGACTATGGAAGCACCCCTACCTACTACCCTCTTCTTATAAGACAAATTCATACCATCTTTCAAGGGTTTAATAACTGGCCCAAGGCCATGGTGGTAATAAAGGACAGAGTTGATTTCCCAGTCCAAGTCACTAGACTCCAGAGCCCATATGTCCTACCTCTTGGGTACCCCGTGAACAGTAGGTTCTCAGTAAAGATCTGATGGTTGAAACAGGGGGTTCAGAATAACCCTGGAAGGAAGAACCACAGACAACAGGACGCACGAGCTGGAAGGATGCTTGGAAATCATCTACCCAGGGTCTGCATTTGGCAGGCAGGGACACAATCCCAGAAAGAAACTGACCATCTCAGGCCAGCCAGTGAATAGAACAAAGCCAGGACTAAAACCCACGTCTTTCCTGGGTCTCTCCAGCTACTGCCCTTTCCACTTAGCCCACCATCTCCCACAGATTCTGCAGCCTGACAATTCTCCCACTCACTACATTTGAGGCATTCTTCCCTGCTATAAGTGCAAACTTCTTCTGTCACTGAAGGGCAAAACAAGAACCTCTGAGTCAAACTGTAGGCAAACAGATTTTAACTTGGTGTGAAGAGTTTTCTAAGAGTCATTAATTATGCAAAAAACACCCTGGGAAGGAGTGAGTTAGTTCCCCATGAACTGGAGGCATTCAAGCTGAAGCCGTTTACCATCTAGAAACTATGGAAAGAATCTATATTCAGGGAGAGAGGTGACACACCATTCATTCATTTATTCACTAGACTCTGAAGCTAGCTTCCTGGGTTCAAATCCCTGCTCTGCTTCTTGTAAGTTATATAAACTTAACTCAGGAGAGTAACTTCTCTGAGTTGGTTATCCTCATCTGTAAAATGGGGATTATAATAGTATTTCTTTCATAGACCTTTTATGAAAATTTAAAGAGCAAATTTACCTAGAACCCTTAGAACACTGTCTTATGCTAAATAAGCCCATCTCAAAAGTTTATTGATCATGTTGTTGTTGTTGTTGTTAGTAGTAGTTTAAACAAATATTCACCAAGTACCTACTATGTACCAATTACTCTTTTAGGTGCAAGAAATCAAAGTATCTGCTCACATGAAACTTATATTCTATTGTAGGGGAGACAAAGAATAGATACATAAATAAATAAAATAATTTCAGGTAATGATAGGCATTGTGACGACAATAAAGGGCAGAGGTGAGGGGGCAGGGATAAAGGCAGTCAAAGAAAACCACTCTATGGGGGGACACCTGGTCAATAAGAAAGAGAGACCCATGAGAGGATTTGGGAGCAGGGCCTTCACAGCAGGAGGACAAGCCAGTTCTCCGTTATGTAGGAACAAGCTAGGCAAATTGGATGGACAGAAAAAAAGGCCCAAAGAAAGCATAAAGGACTGTATTTATCTATGTCAATAATAAAGGAAAGGGGAAGAAGGGGAACTGACCCAACCAAGAGACTAAGACATAACTAAAAAGCCATAGCAATAAAAAAAATAATGAGTGTGGCCATGTGGTATTTTTCTTGGGAGAAAAAAAAAAGACCAATGAAACAGAGCAGAGAGCTCAGAGACATGTCCATTTGAGAACTTAGTAAAGAATTAAGGTGGCTGTACAAATCCATCTGGCAAAGATTACAGAATAGATAGTAGAGAATAGATAGTGTCTTACAATGGGGGAAAAAATAAAAGTGGACCTTTTCTTCCCAAAAAATATGAAAGATATTTTAATTCAAAAAAGTATATGGAAAAGATTAAAGACTTCAACGTGAATGCTAGAAAAATTATGGGAGACTATCACTGAAACCAGAGGGCATGAAAGAACTCAATAAAGAAAACTTCAAAAGTAAAAATCATATGCAAACAAAAGAGGTTGATTATGCCAAAATTAAGGATTTCTATTCAACAAAGGGCATAATGTATGTTATTAGACAAAATGACAGAATAAGAGAAGATATTTTACGAAGTCTAAAACTAACAAGAGATTAGTATCTACCAGAGGGAAATTAAATATTTTCTGGAGGGAGGTAACACTAACTAGAGCTTATACAATTATTCATACACAAAGCCTATAATTCAATCAAAATGATAAGAAATGCAAAGAAACAGGACAAAATGATCAAAATCCAAAAGAAAAATGGACAATAGAAGCAGCTATTGTGGTTACTGAACAGATACTTTAAAATGACTATAAACATGTTCAAGAAAATAAAAATGGAGAGTTTCATGAATGACTATATAATCTGTTTTTAAAAAGAAAAAGAAATTCTAAAACTAAAAAAAAAACAACTGAAATTAGTAATTTCTCATATAGGTTTAATAGTATATTAGACATGGCAAAAATGAAGAAACATGAACTGGAAGATAGTGAAGAGAAAATATCCAGATTGAAGTACAGAGAAAGAAAAAGATGGGAAATGTAGAAGAGTGTTTTTGAAAACCCGTAGAACATGTTGAAAATATTATATATGTGTAATTGGACTCCCTGGAGAGAACGAGAGAGTGTGGGACAAAAGCAATATTTGAAAAGATAGCCAAGAATTGTCAAAACTGATTAAAGATATCAAGTGTCCTTAGTTTCAGCAATCTCTAGTAGACACCACAAGAAGGATAAACGTAAGAAAACCACACACATAAGCACATCATAGTAAAACTGTTGAAAATCAAAAAGAGACAATCATAAAAGAAACTAGGGGGGAAGATGGAGCCAGGGGGAATAAAAGGCATATCATATTCAAAGGAGCATCAATAAAACTGTTAGCTGACTTGTCAACAGAAACGATGAACGTCAAAGGCAATGGAACAAAACATTTAAAGTTCTAAAAACCTAAATCATTAATTTAGAATTCTATACCCATTGCAATTATCCTTCAAAAGTGAAGGCAAAATTAAGACATTTCCAGGCAAATAAATTGAAAAAAAAATTATTGTAACACACCACTAAGAATATTAAAGGGAGTTCTTCAAGTGAAAGGAAAATGTAAATGGAATGCTTATTCCAACTAAAATAAAAACATGCCAGACTGGATTAAAAACTCCAAATATATGCTGCTTGTAAGAGATAAACTGGGAGGGGGGGGGATTTTACCTTTATTGTTACTGAGGAGCAACAATAAAACAATTCTGAGGCAGCAGCCCCAGGAACCACACATTGCAAGCAACTTTTTCATCCAAAAACATGTTTTAAAAAGTTGTTTGTTTGCTTTTTTAATCGGGTGCAGGGACTGGTTGTAGGGGTAGGGGCTGAATCTAAGGATTGTGAAACCCACATCTCCTGGACTTTTGAAAGGCGAGGATGGAAAGTAATATGGGTTAGCAGCAAGGGTTAGAGAAAGCAGTTTTCAAAACTAAGTAGATTCAAGAAGACTTTGGACCAGCTGTATAGCCCAGTTGGTAGGGCGCCGGTTTACCACATGGGAGGCCCCAGGTTCGGTCCCCGGGCCTCCTCGAATGGGCGGACCGCCTCGAGAAGGCAAGCCAACACGGGCGGGACACACCGCCGAGGGCGGGGCACGCCGCTGCGGGCAAAGGCAAGCCCCCGCGGGCGGGCAAAAAGGCAAGCCCCCGCAGGCAAAGGCCAGCCCCCGCGAGCAAGGGCAAGCCCCCACAAGCAGGCGGGCCACCGCGCTGGTGAGCTGAGTCAGCAGGTCGCCCCAGCAGGGGGAGACAAGCAGACACAGAGAAACGCAGAGAGAAATGAACATAGCAAGAACAAGCAAAGGTGGGCGGGGGGGGATGTATAATAAAAAAATAAATAAATAAATCTGCTTCTCAAATCTGCCTCGCAAAAAAAAGAATAAGACTTTCTCATCTCATGTGGGCTAAGGGCTGAAGAGTGGAGAAAGAACAGAAACAAGGTTTGAGTTCAACGGGCCTGGGCAAGCTGCTCCATCTCTGGATTGGAAGCTCGGTTTCCTTATGCATAAAGATGGGTAAGAGGGCAAACCCCTTACGGATTTAGATGTCGTGTTTTACCAAGATTTAGGGGTTACGAAACCACAAAGTGATGAAAGCAGTAACAGACTTGGTGAGGCCAGCTGTGAAAACAAGATGACCTTGGTTTTTTTTTCTTTTTTTCTGGTATAATGGCACAATAGTTCAATACAACCACCAGCCATCATAAAATAATTTCCATCCTATGTGTCTGGGCTGGCAGCCTCCTGCACTGTGACATTCCTACACTCATGCATTTTATGCAAGCACAAACATTTAAGAGTACATTAGGCAATTGTCAATGCACAGGTAAATGGACACTTAGTTATTTTTCCTCTTTTTTTTTTTAAAGATTTATTTTTATTTATTTATATATCCCCCCTTGCTGCTTGTACTCGCTGTGTTCATCTGCTTTGCGCCTTTCTGTGTCTGCCTGTCTCCCCCTGCCAGGTCATCCCGCTGAGTCAGCTCACCACGCGGCAGCTTGCCTTCACCAGGAGGCCCCAGGAGCCGAACCCAGGGCCTCCCATGTGGTAAACCGGAGCCCTACCAATTGAGCCACAGCCGGTTCCCTTATTTTTCTTCTTGAATCATTTTTGCTGCACAGTAAATTGCAATCGCGTGTCAGTACAACGTCGCTGATCTACAGATGACAACCTTTAACCTCGCCAAAGGCCAGTGCTACAGCCAATCCCAGCAGCCTTTACGCACTCGCCCCCTGCATCCCCTGTGCCCCCTGAGCCCCCTCTGCGGCCTCCACGCCCTGAGTAGCTCCACTCACTTTTGGCAGCCCTGGAAAGCCTCGTGGTGGTGAGTCGGGGATGTGGGCGGTAGGCTGAGGTCTTCGAGGTTTGACTTACCTGTGCTGCCTGGGCACAGCCTCCGCTAGTCCCGCCTCCCATGGACACACTGACCCGCAAGTGGCTAGAGATAAACTTTAAATATATGCTGGACCATTAAGCAAGCCCCTCCAAAAACCAAAAGTTTAAAATTATACAGATATATATGACCGCAGTGGAAATAGCAAGAAATCAAAAACAAAAAGAAAGATCCCCAAATATTTTTTAAACTTTTAAAATTATCTAGGCCCGGCTAGATAGCTCAGTGGATAAAGAGCTCGCCGGTGTACCACATGGGAGGCCCTGGGTTCGGTTCCCGGGGACCTCTCCGAGCGGGCAGACCGCCTTGAGAAAGGCAGGCCACTGTGGGCGGGGCAGAGCCGCCGTGGGCAAGGCAAAAAGCCACCA
>PVKH010050067.1:0-10036 GCA_004027955.1 Chaetophractus vellerosus | reverse complement strand
TGAGAGTGGCAGGCTGCCGTGGGCGGGCCAGAGCCGCCATGGGCAGGGCAAAAAACTGCCACGGACAGGGCAGAAGCCGCCACGGGCAGGGCAGGTCGCCCGCGAGTGGAGCACAGCCAGCCACCCGCGAACTGAAAGCCGGCCGTGAACAGACGCAGAGACCGCCCACAAGCGGGGAAAGCCGCGCCTGCGCAGTGACCAGTCTCGGCGCATCGCCGCAGCGGGGGGGAAGGGGAGATATGTAATAAAATAAATAAATCTTAAAAAAAAAAATTAACATCATGACTCTATAAGAATCATATTTTATTTGATTCCAACTGTGGAAGTTCGACATTATTTATGGATTCCAAAAAGAAATATAGATTGTGTTTTTAAACTGGTCTGTTCCTCTGGGCATGATAAACCTTTGATTGTATTAGATTCACCTGAGATGTCTGATTAAATTATGTTAAGGTTAGGGCTTTGATTCAACCAGGTTATTAGAGTGTGATTCAGCATTGAGTGGGCTGATAAAACAGACTCTCGCACAAAGGTAGACACACAGAGAAGAATACGGAGGAAGGGTGACAGGTCATTAGATACAGCAGAGGACCCAGGAAGAGAAATGAGCCTGATAGTCTACAGCTGTCCTTGTGAAGAAACCAGAGCAGCTGAGCCTGGAAAGAAGTGAGCCCCATATATGGGAAGTCAGCACTTCACCATTGAGCTTCCCTGAGTAGGGGTTTTTTTTTTTCATTTTTGTTTTTTAAAAGATACTTCAATTACATAAATGTTACAAACTGAGTTGGTTTTTCCATTTGCTTTGCTTGCTGTTTGTTTTTGTTTTATAAGGAGGCATGAAGAACTGAGCCCAGGACCTCCCATGTGGGAGATGGGCACTCAACCACTTGAGCCAAAACTGCTGCCATTTTAAATATTTCAACCCACTGCCTTCTTGCCTCCACGGTTTCTGGTGGTTTCACATTGATGTGAAAAGTTTATTCAGTGATTTTAAGAGAGCTAAACTTTCCAATGGCAACTAGAAAATCAGCTTGACATCTCAGACTACAGAAACTGTAGAGTCCAACCATATGATGAGCCCAGAAGAGAGGTGGGTGGTTTACATTTTAATCATTGATAATTTTGGTTATGTTGATGAGAAGACATTTATTTTATGGTTCAGAGCTTACATTTGGTATATTTTTTCCATACACCCCCCCTATTATTAACACCATATATTAAAATTGTACATTTGTAATAGTTCATGAGAGTACACTCTCATATTTGTACTATTAACCACAGTCCATCATCCACCACATGGTTCACTGTTGTATACAATCCCATCAGCACTTATTCTTATTGGGATTCCCTTATTCATAACTCATTGCTTTTCTTTTGCAGATTTCAGAACCCTCTCCTTGTCCTTGGCATTTAGACAGTTTGGTTATTATATCCCTGGGTGTAGTTCTCTTTGAGTTAATCCTGTCTGGGTTTCTTTGTGATTCTTGAATGTGTATATTCATGTCTTTTGTTAAATTTGGGGAGAATGTTCCTTCTGCCTCTTTCACTTTCTTCTCCTTTTAGGACTCTCACAATGTATATAGTGGTACACTTGATGATGCCCAAAGGTTTCTTAGGCTCTGTTCATTCTTTTTTATTCTTTTTGCTCCTCAACCTGAATCACTTCAATTGTCTTGTCTTCAAGATCAGTACTTCTTTCTTCTGCCACCTTCAATCTGCTATTGAAACCAGTGAGGAGATTTTTCATTTCAGTTATGTTTTTCAATTCAAGTATTTGTTTGGTTCTTGTTGAGGATCTCAAAGAATTTCCCATATTGTTCACTCATGGTTTTCCTATATCCTTTAGTTCTTTCTCTATATTATCCTTTTTATCTTTGAACATATAGAGGATCTTTATTTTTTCTTTTAATACTCTGTCCAGTAAGTCCAAAGTCTGGTTCTCTTCATTGATGATTTCTGGATTTAATCTTGGTTTTTTAAATGGACCATCATTTCCAGTTTCTTTATCCTTTTTTCACGCTGTAGATTTTAACATTTTCAAGTGTTAACTCTAGAATTGGTCCTTGAGCTATTTGTTCCTTAAGTCTGTATCAGGCTATTGATAGGATAAAGATTTTCTTAATGCCAAGAGCCAATCAAAACAAACAAACCAAAGCAAAAAGCAATTTTCACTGTCTTTATAAACTGGCTTTTCTTTAGCTTGTGATCTTCATCAGAGCTTAGCTTTCCTATCAAGAAGATCAGCCCAGGGCAAATACAAAGCAGGTTCCCTTCTGTGTTATCTGAGCCTGCCTGGAGCCACCAATTCTACTTCCCTTCCTGGGCTTGTACTTGCCAGAATCCATAGGAATTCTCTGTTTACAGTTTGCAGGAGTTCCTGTGAATGGTGAATGCCCCCCTCTACTCTCTTTGTAATAGACTTCCCTGAGTCTAAAGCAAGTAGTCTTTTGCCCCAAGCTAATTAGACTTAATTGTTTCTCACATTGTCCCAGCTGTCTGCAAGCCACTCCCCTGCCCTCAGAACAAACCCTGGGAGGGTGAGCCTAAGACAAGACTTTCACCTGATAGATTAGACATACAGGCACCCCAATTATACATGGGGCCTCTGGAACAGGGTCAGGGACTCACAATGGGAGTGGAAGCTGACTCCACCTCAGCTTTGTGGAGGGTTTGGGGGAGGGACCAGCAAAGGAACCAGGAACTTCCATGGATTTTGAAGCCTGTTTTCTTGTTTGAGTACTTTCCCAGTTAATGCAGCCCTTTAACTGTTTTCTATAGTCTTTAAGGTTCTTCTGTTGCCTTTTCCCTTTGGGGGCTGGAACAATGGCCGCCCTCAGAGCCAGCCCCCAGCCATCTGAAGTAGCTGATCAAAAGTAGTAATCTGTGATCAGACCACACACACCTGGAACTTGGAGGACTAGGCTTTTATGACCCACCCTGGCACCACCAAGTTGCACCAGTAGCCGGAGCTGAGGTCCTTACTGCTGCCCAGTACAAGGCTGGGGTAAGGGGGTGGTGGTGATAGCTGCTGCAGGGAGGGTGGAACTGACTGATACTTATTGCAGTTTACCAGCCTATTCCTCCTGTTTCCCTTTGGGCACTGCATGGTGTTCCACTAGACTCAGGAGTTTCAAAATATTTGATTCAGATAATTCAATGGTTGTTTGGTAGAAGGACTGGTCTCTGGAGCTTCTTACTTCTCCATCTTCCCACAGTCCTCCCCAGTTTAATTTAATTTTGTCAGTAAATAAATCACTGCATGCCTATGGTATGCTTGGCCCATGGTAGACATTTTATATGACCTCTGTAGTTTTCCTCCTAATGCTCTCTCTGTTTTCCATCATTTTCTGAGATTATGGACCTCAGAACCAAGTGGAACAACTGGTAAGAATCTTCCTAAAATTACCCTAGCCCTCAATAATTTTAGATGTTAATTGGGCATAATGACACTACTTTCTAATTCAGTTGATGTTGCAGTTATGTTTTCATTAAGTTATGTTCCTAATCATTTCTTTTATTTATACAGCAGATAAAATTCATAAATTACATGTCACATCTATTTAGGTCACTATTTTATCTTCTTACAGACAAGAAATATATGGATGGGAAAAGAAAACTGGAGGAAATAAGTTTTCTTATGCAAATGCAAGCTAAATTAAAAAACAAATGATTAACAGAGGCCATGTTTACTCTGTAAAGTGCCAAACTTCCTAAAGTAGGTGATGGTACTTACAGATATTTGCTAGTTCCTTCCATTAATAGACATGCTTTCTAGGTAAGCAAGAAAAGTAAGAAGGAATAACAAACACTAGGCTTTTCTTTTCTTCCCTAACTTGATGTATTTGCGTTCGTTGTTAAGATAATTTCTTCACTGCTGTTCTGTTTTCTCCTACAAGTTATAGCTATTTAAATAGCCACCTATGATAATTCTTTATAGATAAAAGTAATACCACTTCATTGCATTTAATCTGAAGTGTGATTTAAAAGCTTATTCATGGCTATGGCTATGGAGTGCCTGTCGAACATTCCAGTTTTATGCTTTAATTCCTGGTATTTACCATGTTTAAAATGAAGTCCTTGATTTGGGGCATATTTGATTCTACCTTCCTTATGTCAAACGTTGCTTTCCTTCCGGCTTTACTGTCATACTAAAACACATTTCACTTTTCTCTCCTATTAAAGTCTACAGTCAGCTTGACAACAGCCATGGGTAAACTCCTGTGCTGGAGAAGATATTTGTAAATGTAACCCAGAGGTATAGAATAGTGTTCAAAAGAGAACATACTGTGTCGTTTACTCCTTTGCTTTTAGTAGTGTTTAAAAAAATAAGTAACAGCAGAGTTCTATAGTTTTAGGACATTTGCATAATGTATAAGTGATTTAGTACCACATGAAGTGCAGTCAAATGTGTCTGAAAAAAGGCAGATTGAACATCTATGTGCAGATTCATTAAATGGCCCTTCCAATTAAATGAAAAAGAAAGCTTGAAAGATATATCAGCTATGATGTTGTGAAAGCTTATAAAATGTGACCCAACATCTAAAGATTACATTGAATCAATATATTACTGTACTACAGGCTTAGCTTGTGCCTAGGGAGGTTTAAAAAATAATATTGTTATTTTGAAATTAAGAATTAAAGTGCTTAGCACAGTGGCTTGTATATAGAACATGAACTAAGAGAAGGAGAGAGAGAAGAAGCTAGTGAAAGATCTTAAATTAATAGTGACATAACTAAATATTCTAAAGTTAATTCATAAATGCACGATTTCTCACAAATTTAAACATGACAAAATTTTGAAGTAGTTGCAAAAAGACACATTCTTTCTGGGAAAGTTAAGAAACATTTTGAAAGATGGACTTTAGCGAGAGATCATATCCAGAACTTGTTTACTCTTATTTTACATTTTAATGTTGAAGTTACTTTCATAATTATAAGCCAGAAATGACATCTTTTTCCCCCTAATATAAGACAGTCTTTCAAGTTTTAAAGCCCACTGTCCTAACCTCTCACAAATACAAAAGCAAGGAGGTAAGTATCTAATAGAAATTAATTTCTTTCTTATCCTCTTTTCTAAATATTACAAGAAAAGTTCTTAAATTCTTATTTTATTCCAAGGAAAATACTTCTAAATGGACCAAATATTGAAGTGGTATTTAGAATAACTATCAGTTAGACAGATTCAGATGTAACTAATGAAATAAATAAATAAGTAACACATATTTTAATGATACTGAGCTGAATTGGCTCTGTTTTCAGCTCTTTTTAAATATAGACCTTGGAATATAATATTTCTAATAGAGTGCTGCTATTACATACTATATGAGGCTACCAAGTAAAATTTCTTCAATTTTACATTAATGTTTTTCAGCTTACACATTAGTTTTTAAAAAATCATTGTTTAATTTTAAGAAAATCCTCCTTTTAACCATGGCACACTTTGGATGAACAGATAAAGAATCCCTTCCTTAAAAAGACCAGGACAGTCACCATGGACTGTGTCCCTCTGGGCTGAAATGATATTAGATTTGGTGAGGTGAAGCGTATATCACAAGTACTCCCAGTGCTGGACAAGGAAATATTTCACTGGATGGGAAGGGTGGATTTAGAATTACTCCCTGCCCTCAAATGCTGTATTTTATCTCAGGATACATCATTGACATACTCTCTTGATTCCATCAAACTTCTTACAGGCTTCCTTCCTTTCTCTCTCCATTTCAAACACACACACATCATTGAATAGAAATCACAGTTATTTGGGTTTTCCTTTTCTGTTACTCACTCCAGCAAATCTTTCTTTTTTGTAAATGTCACACTTCTAAATTTAATGATATGTGATTTGAAGTCATTAGTTATCACATTATTAAAAGGGACCCTGTCTTACTCATTTTTGTATCCAATGTACCAGCACACAGTACCCACACTGACTAGACAGGCCATGCTTGGTGAATCAATTAGTAAAATATTTGGCAATGAAGACTTTATCATAAACTCACCCCTTATCACAATTTAAACTCACAATATAGTAGGCTTCTTGTCAATTCAGACCATAGCAAATTATTTTTTATTTTGACCTAAGTTCTTTCAGCCATTTACCAATATCATTGACCACCCACATGTAAGACTATACCTACTTTGGAAAATAAAAATGTGTGTGTCAAAATATTGCTTTAGAAGAAAGTATTGCATTTTGTTTTAAACTCTTCACATAGAATTTTACCTATTCCTATCACCTATCAAAAAAACATAGGAGATGTACATTATAATGTCTTGGTACAGAGGTGCATTTATATTTTCACATTTTATCTATTTACATTGAAGGTTTTGCTATATATAAACTACCTTATAAAAATCTTATAAAATTTCATTGCTTAGGACTTAAAGGGGAAAAGTTATAAAATTTTTGTTTTTTATTATTTTGTAAAATAAATTCATACTTGCTTAGTTTAAGAAATTACATACATAACTTCCCAAGTGACTTTGATTTTCCTAAAATAACTGCAAGCAGTTCTTATTCAATCAACCAGTCAATATATATTTATTGACCAGCTCTATTTACTAAGACTATTAGGTGCTGACTATTCTAATTTATTTGACCTTGAATCATTGCTTATATCAGGCAGCAGATACCTAATAATAACAACACATCTTATTTTATTTTACTTATACTTATTTTTCAGTTTTTCTGTTTAACCAATGTTATTTGTTCACATAATTTAAAGTTGTTAATTATTTAGGGATCACAGCCTGCCCTCATTTACCATGAATTCTATGCTCTCTCCAGTAATGTATTTTTCCCTTTGCATTCCCCCTTTATCCAAAAGTCCTCTTAATACTTAATACAATATTCTCCATAATACTTAATTTGTGTTTTAGTATGTATATATGGTCATTGATACTTTCTTAATTTTTAAGAAAATAGTGTATTCCTGCCCTAAAACGGTGTGAAGAACAGAGGTCACATTGTCAAATCTTTTTCATCTATTTCTCCATCACACAATAATTTTGGTCAAGCAGGCTTGGTATAGAAGAAGGTAAATTCATTGTGATCTATCCTGGGAAGTTTTAATATTTTCACCTTTGCCCTACTTATTCTTGATGTTAAAATGTTGTTGTTTTTTTTTAATATTTCAGAGGGGAGTTCTACTTTGTTCTATACCCCATTCTGCATCCTGTAGATTCTGATAATCAGTCCCACATTCCTCAACTGATTTCTCATTTTTGTTTTGAATGTCTTCTACTGAAGGAAATTCCCTATCAGCCTTTTTTTTTCTTCCTGACTAGAATCACTTAGGAGGGCATTAAGCAGAATAATCGATACGTGAAGCTGAATAATCATCCACACAGCTTGATCAAAATAACTGATCTTGGTCATGCATCCTGGAAGATTCGTCGTTGGCTCCTCAGGACCCGTCGTGTCCAGAGAGAGAAGACCAACCCAATCTCATGTGGTAAATCCAGCGCTCCCATGTTCATTCAATTCCAGATCACTCACTCACGTTTTAAAAAACCATTTTAAATATTTTCCCTTAAGAGTTTCTTTTTATTTTTTACCCAGTAATATCTAGCTAAGGTGGGTTTCATCATCTATTTCAAGATTTCTGCCATTCTCCCTTTCAGGCTCAGTGTAGGTAGCTTGTGCTCTCTTGATCATGAATCAGCATAAATCACCTTCCATTGTTTTTTCTTGTTTTATCCTTGTCCTACAGAATTAGAGTAAGATACGTTAAAGGGAAACTAACTACAGGACTATTCTCCAGTAACTCATGTAAAAATATCTCTTTCCAGGTCAATATATCTCTGCTTTCCTGCAACAAAATTGTTGGAACCATAAATAAGATGGTTTAGAAGTATTTGCAATCCCCACATAACCTTACACATTGTGCTTAATACATTTCTGCTGAATTATTATTTTAGCAATTCATTAAACCAAGTCATCATTGAAACCTGCATGGTTCAAGAAAAGCACAAACTTGAAAATAGCAAGAACTATCCCATATATCACATGTTGAAGTAGCTTTATTTTGTACATAAGGATACCAGGAAAATATTCTTACCTATGCTTCTCTTGCCCCTCAAATTCGCACCTCCCTATACACATCTTTCATCTCATATGAGCAGCAATCTGGGCTCATTTTTTACACATTTAGTTGCATTTTCAAAGTGAGTTTTGCTGCCTTTCTTATGCATGGTCCAATGGTATCTGCATTGTGTGTTTCAACAATTAACCCTATGATTAAACTCTTTCCACAAAGGATGGCACATTACCAATGAATGTTCCTTGAGGTTTGGTGGAGAAACTTCTTTTTATGACCATAACTGTTACTAATCTACACGATAAAGGGCCATTGATCCCCAAACTTCATACTTGCCCAGAAACAGTCAGTCAATAGTTAAACATTTTAAGAAATTCAAAGACTTAACAAAATTAATAGACTAGAGAGTTTAGAAACATGCTGTGAACCAAAGTTTTAGAAATAATTTACTATGTAAAAAATTAGTTTAACTACAAAATTACAAAGTGGTATATTCACTTAATACTATACCTCCCAATCAAATGCCATGAGAAGATGAATCTTATATCAAGTTTGGTATGCATTTTTAAGCATTTCTTTGATCCTTTATTCATCACCCATGGATATTAACAATATTCAATTTCCTTAGCCATTAAACTTTTGAAAAAATTATTTTGGACAGAAGTTTAGGAACAGAAGACAGCTCACAGTTTTAGGTGTTTGATTTGCTATGATAAAGTGTTTCTCAAGATGAGAAAATCCCATAAAGTGTTGGCAATGCCTAGCTGCATATCAGTCAAGCAAATTCAGTCAGAAGTTGATCTGGCCATGCCCAGTTTCCCTCATTAGTTACAAAAACTTAAAAAATTTAGAAAGAATGTTATAATGATATTTATTTTATAAACGAGAAGGCATAGGCCACAAAAGTTGTATGACTGAAGCAGCTAAGAAGTAGGGTACAAAAGTTGTATGACTTTTGTAGGGTACAGGTTTTCTGACACTGGTCTGTATTTCCTCCTTGCTCTCGTATAAAGAATGGTCACAATTCCCAGAGTTCATAGAACACAGAGGAACACCCATGGGGAAAAAACGAAAGGGACTAAGTTAAATTGGTTAGTTCATTCAAAGAGCACTCATCAATTGCTTACCAGGCATGTGCCAGTTAAATTCAGCTCAGAGAGTGCTAACTTGTTTCTTCAAAAGTCCAACTCAGGAAAAGAGGTTGTTCTAGTGCTGAATGAGGACATTTACTGCAGGGAGGACAGACACTATGTGAGTGAAATGTTTATAACAAACCAGCAAACAAGCAAATTAAAAAAAAAAAAAAAAAGGAAAGTCTTAAGACAGAAAAACAAATCAGGCTCTGTTTAAAAGAAACCAAATTTGAGCTTGGGCAAAGAAATACTGTAATAGTATTTCTTCACAGAATCAAAGCTCACTACCACTAGATGTGTTATTCCAAGGCCACTAGTAGGTGTTTTTCCAAAGCCACTACTGAAAATGCAGAAGACTGATAACATTTCTGTTTGAAAGAAATATATAGATTTTAATGTAGCAACTAGGTGGGTCTAACCACTTAAGAAGACAAAAACAAAAAAGTTCTCGTTTTCCTTTGTTGATTCATAGAAATTGCCTGAATGCAAAATAAGCAATCAAGGGTTCATTTACTCTTTTTTGCCCATTTGGTCAAATTATTGCTAGCATAATGTTCCAGACTAATTTTTAAATCTCGATGAACTGTTTTCCTTAAAGATTTAAAATAATTATCCTAATCTTGGTCTTTGCAAAGCTCCTTACTAACTGCCAACTTTAGTTTGCCCCAGTTCGAAATTCAGGCCTGAGAGCTCTTCTAGGCCCCCAACACTGTAAATGGGCACTTTGGTCCTTTTTAGGAAACCCTTGCCCACACAAAAACTGCGACAAAAGTCACCCATCGCACATATCCCCTACTCAGAACACGCAGTTACTGATCTATTATAATCTATATATTGAACAGAAAGAAACGGGCAACTCCTTTCTGT
>PVKH010050066.1:0-10038 GCA_004027955.1 Chaetophractus vellerosus | reverse complement strand
GATTTCTCCTTAACCTTTCCAACACAGGAAAGTCAGAGGACACTTCTCTTACCTGCCTACTTCCCTTCTCCTTCCACAGTCCATGAGCCCAAAGGGATAATATCTTTACTTCCTTTTCCTCTCTAGAATAAACTTCCCCAAATTTTATCTTCTCATTTCCCAGGGACACTCAACCTCATGGCTTAGCTATAATGGTGGATAGCTTTCAAGGAGAGAAATCTACTTACCAATAAGAAAGCATATAGCAAGGAACATTTACAAATTATTACCCTTATTACATGTTATCCCTATCATAGATTTGAATCTACTATGAAATTAAATGCAAGGATTACTCTGCCATTGTTGGAATGCTGAGGTAAAACGGACTATTTAGCAAAAACAATATTTATTCATTTTATAAGGGAAACTTTTGAAGTATCAAACTAGTAAAATTCAGGTGGCTTTGCATGAGGAAAATATATTTTTGCTAAATGGAAGTACCATAGGAATCATATACTAAAAAAAGGTGAAAACATGACAGTGTTAATGGCTGGAAGTGTTTAGCATCTGAATAAGTGTGTCATATTTCATCCCAGAGGGCCTTTTTCAGCAATGCATCACTCCTACTGCTACTCAGGCATTTATCCATGTATACATGGAGATACCTCACTCTAAAGAACCATAATTCTTTGGGACTTTAAAGCATTATTTTCTTAGGGTGGCCTGATTTTATGTAGCTCAGGAGACACACTGCAAGATTTACCTAGTTCTGTCTCTAGGAATTACTACAAAGGGGTACACAACTCTTTGCTGTCTCCTCTTACTGTTTAGTTTAGTATTTTCCTGAAATAATTGACTAACAGAATACTAAGAAGTTGATCTTAATGATTCAATTACAGGATATCCCTTAAGTTTGAGACTCTAATAATAGGAAAACAAACAAAAACAAAAAATAAAACCCAAAGACCTGCTATCCATTGAAGCAGATGGCAAAGATGTGCAGCTTTGCTACTTTCATTCAAATATTGATTAGATGCTCACAGTACTTGGGGTAACTTGATTGGCGAGGTACTGTTATGTATGATCAGGACATACAAAATAAAAAGACAAAGGGAATCCAAATTCCATTCTATTTAGCAGGCTGTTGATTCCGTGATACTTTCTTTATAACTCTTCCACTCTGCTTCCTAAGACAAATTAATTAATTAAATGTAAAAACCCAAAAAAGACTTCAATTACCAATTCTTATCCACCCTGATGTCGGATAGGTACGTGTTGTATGTTCATAAATGAGTCACATGCAGATATTCAGCATTTTGAATATGGTGTTCTGGTAATTATATTTGACAGGCATGAATTATCAAGAATTTAAGATAATAGGCATAGACGTGACTCTTTGTGATATTTGTTTTAAAAAGAGAGAGAAAGAAAAGGGTAATATTTCAGACCCTCATTTTAAACCATATTCTGAGTAAATATGTTTTCAAAATGCTTTCTCTTCCAACAAAAAAATTTCATTAAAATCATGAGGTCATTCAAATTTTGTGGTCATTAGGGCAAAACTCTCCTGAGATGCCCTCGTATCATTCAAATAGCACTTTACATATTTTTAAAATTCCAAACGAACACAGATAAACACATTCAGTATTAGTATATATTTGTGCTTCCATATTGGTCAGAAGAGGATCAGAAATACTTTCTCCCTGCCTGAGATTTTTAATAGCAAAACCTCCTCAATGGTCTTACATTGCATTTCCAAAATTCTGAAGGCTCTTGTCTCCATTTTATATGCGCTGGTCTCCTCATTGTGAATTTCAAAATCAGAACAAAGAGCCAGTCAAGGAAAGAAAATCCATACACAGTGCTGTTCTGATACAGCTGCCTCCCACCCTTCTTCAACCTCATGTTTATTAGCTCCTTGGTTTTGTAATGTATCGAGGAGTTTATAGAGATTAGAAATTCCTATAAGAGTCATCATCTACCAAAGCAAATTCCACTGACTTTGTAGGTGAAATTTAGTAATAAATGAGCGATGGATGAAAGGAATGGAACAATGATTGCAGAAAAGGAAAAAAAATGTGGTATTTAATTCCTTCAATGTCTTGAGAATCCATCACTCAGACAGAATCCTTAACAGAAATCTAATTCTCCAGTTGCTGGACAAAGTTAATTAATTTGCAAATATATTTCATCTTCTAAGTGACAGCCTTGTCTACTCTAGGCAATGAGGAAAGAGGAGGCTGAAACTGGAGCATGGAGTGCTGGCGGGCTCACATGACACTGCTCTAACCCTGGAGAATCGAGGTGACACCAGCTAGTTACATCTCTAAATGAGCTCCTCGTAAAAGGGAAATATTTTGATTAAAGTAGTGAGGGGGGCACTTGCAATGCTCTCCATGTGCTTCTTCTAATTGCTGTGCCCTATACTTAAGTTTCTTCAAAGGAATGGATGCCTGCAGGGATTGGGACCCTCCTGGTTTTTGTCAGCAGCCCCAAGGTGGGTTGGCAAGTTATTTACTTTCCTTTCCTGATTCCTCTGCTAGCTGTGTTCCTTACCTTGATCTCCAGGGCCTTCATTTTGGATCCATTCACTCTGAGTGGGAGTCTTTCAAATCACTTTGGCTAGTGACTTACATTGTCAAGATTCTAGCACAAGAGTCCATAGAGACTGCAGGATTCTAGCTTATCCATTTCTTTCTGAATAGAAAGTTCCAACCCCGAGGACCATTTCTCTGTATCCAAATCACTCCAGAGGCTTGTCTGATTCTATGTCATTGACAGAATAGCTACAAAGCCAAAACCAAGGCAACAGGGTGAAGAGCAATAAAAGTCTATATTCAAAATAGATAGAGCCAGGCTCTGTTTTATTCCCTACCTACGCAGTTCTGTTTTTTGCAAGGCTGGGCTTCTTGGTCCCATCAACTACAATGGGGCTCAGCAACACGTCAGTTCAGAGGACCCAAAGGATGGTGTGGTTGTCAGCATAATGACCAAGAGGGAAGTGGTTAAGGATGAGGTTGGAAATTTGTAAAGGGAAGAATCCATGCAAGAGCTTTGTAGACTATATGATGGTATTTGGCTTTCATTCTAAGTGCAAAGGTAAACCACTGGAAGTATTTTAGGGGGGAAGGGAGAGGGATTAAATGACTTGAATTATATTTTTAAGAGTATTTGACTATTGTATGGAGAACGGATGGGTGAGGGGAAATAATGGAATTGGGGTGGCTGTTTTAAGGGTCATAATAAAAGATGGCAGCTTGGAAAGTTTGATGGACAATATTTGTATTGGTGGTAGAAAAACAAGACTTGCTAAAGAATTGGATATGGAAGATGAAGAAAAATGGGAGAATGAAGGATGTTTGCCAGCTTTCTGGTTTGAGCAGCTGAGTGGAGGTAAAACCAGCGAACTCAGTATTTCAGAACTTTGCCTTGATTAGTTCGCCTCCAGAGGGTAGAGTCATTGCCCCTAAATCCCAGTTTGCTAGCTGGACCCTTGAAACAATCTTCTCTGGTACCCTCTTTCTTTCTGTCTATGTTTTGCCCTAAAATCTTATTTCTCTTCCAAACAATTGCATTGACTAGCCCCTGTTACTCCATTCTGGACCTCCTCATACTTTTATCTGCTCTGTGATCTGGGGCATTCCAAAACCCTACTTGGGAAAACCCTGTTGCTTTTGCACAGACACTCCCTTGCATCCTCTGCCATTGGGTGCCCCAGCCCCACCCCAGCTTCTGCACTGATTTTGTGTTGTGTCTACTTTAGATTCCTTCTCCTTTTATCTTGGATCTGTTTCATTCGGATTTACTGAGCCCTTCCCTACTAAGTCTTAAGATAGGAAAGATAAATACAGTGATATTAACCTCTGTGGTAAAATTTCACAAAAATTCCACCTCAATTGGAGGCCAGTATCCGCAGAAATACATCCTTAGAAAAGTGACCCTCCTGTTTGGTTTTCCCTAAGCACTGCTTGGGTCATAGAGATATCAATGGCTTATCGAAAGCAATTGTTCCAGAATGGTCAAAAACAATGACAAAAGACAACACTCTAGAAATATTTATTCAATTATGAGGAACTATAATTAAAGGAGTTTATGTAAAACTGAAGAAAGAAAATTTTATTAGAGAGGAGTAGGATTAAAAAGAGAAAATTGTGTGTGTTCCTTTCCAAAGATCAGAATTATTCTGTGCCTTGTTAGTGGGCACCCATTTGGAAATTTTAAGATATACATCTCATTTTCTATCTTCCTGAGTAGAAAAGCAAAAGTACTGTGTTTCTCTTCATTTAGAAACCAGAGATTTTATTTCTAGGAAAGTTTTATTATGTGCCACTCAAATGAATTGTAGCTAAATATTCATTTTATTCCGGTACTATAAGCCTATTGAACCAATGAACAAGAGGAGCAATTTGCTTCGTTCATGAGGCCAGAATTCTACAACCAAAAATAAAATAAAAGAAAAGAAAAAAGTAAAAGTAAAGAAAAGAAAAAAAACAAAAACAAAAACACTGATTCAAAACGGTGGTAAGGGACTCTGCAAGCCAGTTTTTAAAAAATGATCAATCACCTACTACTATCTAAAATTGGGGGTATAAAGCAATTTTTATAATTCCAGATACCACTAAAAAGCTTGAAATTGCCTCATTCTTTTAAAAGAAAACATTATTCTAGCTAAACTTACCATCCAGTTGTCATGACAACCTTGCCATTTTCTACTATATAGAGACAATTAGATATTAACCTGGGCATTTAAAGAAAGACACTTCTAACTTAAAGAAAGACTTGTTGATTTGTGTTTGGCTCAGTAGGCCAAAAAATTACTATTATAATTCTTCCCAGAGCTAATACTCTAGGAGCCTTCCAGGCTATTGTCTTAAAAAGAAGTAGCTCTGATTCTTATAGATAAGCCAAACACAGACAAGGGGAAGGGAATAAAAACTGACTTGTGTTAACTAGCACACTTCCAGCTAGAACACTAGGAGAAAATCACAGTTTTAGTTTCTCCAATATAAATCTTTAATATAGAAACTGTCATCACTGTGGATCCATACTAATATGAAAAAGTCGTTTACCTAAGATTTAATTGAGGAAAGAGATGGCAGGGAATTGTATGTCTATGCTTTCACAAACAACAGTTATTAAATCTGTAACACTAACTCTTTCATTTACATATATATCTTGTGAGAAACAGCAAGGGAAGCAATGAGATAGAAACTACCTGAGAATACAGAAATTAATCCTTCCTTTATTAGGGTTTTTGTCTAACTGGCATCCTTCCTTTTCCCATCAATTCAGGTAATAAAACTCTTTCTTTAAATTATCTTTCTTGCTTACCTAATAAATGTGCAGGTGGGGGATGGGCAAAGGCATATGGTCAGGAAGGCAAATTCTGTTTTACGTTAAAAGGAATTCATAAAACGGATCCGAGGATTGTTGTCAGTGTTTAACTTCAAGTCTATGTTATTTCCCTGGTTAATATAAACGTTTACATAGACTAGCTCTCCCCAAAACATGAACCATACAGACGAGGAACAAGTTAAAACACATTTTAAAATGGGACTATAAAAGAATGATGACTTTGGTAAGAAAGAAAATTGAGGGCTTTTTCTTTTCCAATGAACTAACCAAAGGAAGCAATGTATTTTCTAATTATGCTGCTGCTGTTCAAAATATTTTGGAAGCTCTTCTGGAAATTACTTCTAGAGCCTCTTGTGCATTGTTTTGATTGTCCTAAGTGATACAAATTTGTATTCTTTCAGGGTAAGCCAAGCTTATTAAAAAGGTATATATTCACGCTCAGCAGAACCATTTTTCCTTTAGTGCTTTCCGTTTTTAAAAAGTATCAGTGAAGATTATATGTGTGTGTGTGTGAAAGTGGGAGGATGTGTGAGCGTGACTTTTAAATGGAATCTGAAGGCCCTTTCCAAAGGGAAGTTTCTGAGAAGGAAAACACTCCCTGGATGTTGTGTGAGTTATCTTTTGCTGCATAGCTAACCATCTCAGGAATTGGCAGCTTACGATAACAACAATTTGTTATATCTCACAATTCTTTCACATTGCCAGATGATTCTTCTCTTATTTTCTACCGGGCTCATTTCTGTGGGTGCAGAAGATACAAGATAAACTGATTCACATGCAATGCAGTTAGTTCTGAGGGAGATATACTCAGCTGTCTTCTAGAGGGACTCTCATCCTCCAGGAGGCTAGACCAGCTTCCTTGTATGGTGGTCTCAGGGCACTGTTCCAAGAGGGCTTCGCAGAATCCCCAGTCTCTTTAGGCCCATGCTCTGAACCTCACATTCATTCTGGTACATTCTTGGGTCAAAACAAGTCACTGGCTACCCCAAATCCAAAGGATTGGAAATAGACTCCACCTGTCATTGTAGGGAGCTACAAATAATTTGTGGCCATATTTAATCTAGCACAGAAGTATAAATTCTGGTGCTTTTTAAATACCAGTGTTTCATTTTTGCCACAATTTTTAGTTCCATTAACTTCTTGGGAGGAAATAACGGCACATATAATCTCAAACCGGATTTTAAAAAAAACTCCATTTCTTTGTCTTAAAAAAAAATCTATTCCTATTTTATATTTTAATTTAATTTACTTTTATTATGTTTGTCATAAATCTTTAATAAAAGTAGTTTGCATTCCTCAAGGACAAACTGGCCATAATGAAAAAGACAACCTTTGAAGATTCTGAAATAGTAAACAAAAAAACTCATGGAGCATGTTAGATTTTTTTTCACGTTCCAAGAAACAGTGGAGTTCCTAGATGATAATGGCATATTATAAACATACATGAATAAGTAAAGTAAAGTTAAAAACTCTCCCCTTAGGTCCATCCAGCCAGACTACCTAGAGAACTGGAACATCATAGTAGTCATGTAGTGCAGGGCATACCCTCTCTATTCATTTCTGGCGTTGCTGTAACAAACTGCCACAAACTTGGTGGCTTAAAACAACAGAAATTTATTCTCTTACAGTTCTGGAAACTAGTAGTCTGAAATGTGGTTGGACATGGGAGAGAAACTGTTCCTTGCCTCTTCCAGTTTCTGGTGGCTGCTCCAGTTTTCCTGGGTTTGTGGCTGCATGTCTCCAAGCTTTGCTTCCGTCTTCACACAGCCTTCTCTTCTGTGTGTCCGTATTATTTTCCTTTGCCTCTTTTTATAAGGACACTTGTGATGGCATTTGAGGCCTATCCAAATAATCCATGATAACCTCCTCATCTGAAAATCTTTAACAGTAAATCTGCAAGGACCCTTTTACCAAATAAGGTAACATTTGCAAATTCCAGGGACTAGAACTTGATATCTTTGGGTGGCCATTATTCAACCTTCTATAGCAGCCAATACCAAAATCAGGCTTTCCTCAGCCTCCAGAGCTGACCTGTTGTAAAGGACAAACAAGATTTAAGAAAACAAGGAATATGTGGCTATTCAGCTGTGCCAGCCTGCCTCTTCCTTATCACCAGCTGGGTATTAAAATGCTTCACTCCAGCATCCTCTGTGAGCATGTGCAGCTGACTATTATTTAGGATTCAGAGGCTCATCTCAGATAAAGTAAGTATAAGACAGGAAGATAGGATCCGAGTTTGTTTGTTTGTTTTTCCTGTGAATAAGACCCCTGGAGTTAAGGCATCTGCATTAATTTGCTTGACTTAGGAGAGGGAGCTCAGCAGAGAAAGGAGCTATGCCTTTATCTGAGGTATGCAGGAGGACACAGAAAGTCCACTGAAGCCTTCTCAGAACCTAGCCAAGACTAGAGAAATCTAATTCTGAACTCCTGCATCCCAGAGATAGTCCAGAAGGGGAAGAATGGCCCCTTGAATTCTGGAGGGCAACAGATTCCCTTTTAAATCTGCTGAAGTTTTTGGACTATCTCTTAATCCTCATAAAAAAGACAGATCTATGTAATATTTCACATGTAATTTTATGAGGGATGATAATGTCAAATGTGATATAAGATTGAATATATGTCCCACAAAGGCAGGAATTTTGGAAAGTTTTGTATTTTAAGTGCCTAGAACAGTAACTGACACAAAACAGGCAACCAGGAAACAATGAAGGTATAAGGAACCCCTTGAATTCCACCCATGAACCAGGAATAATAGAGCCTTGTTGAAACCTTTCTTTAAGAGGCTCCACCAGGCACAAGAGAGTTAATAAAAAAGTTTTTTAAAAACAACAATCTGAAATGCAGTTAATGATTTTATCAATTACCATCCTGTAAGCATACCTACTAAGCCTTGAGGCCATTCCAGTACTTTCTTTAAAACCTTAGCTAACTTTGTGTGTAAACAGTGTCTTCACAAATAAACCAAGGGAGGTTTGATAGGACAATCTCTAAAAGCCATAAAGCTTCCATATACCTAGGAATCATCTGGATGGCTTATTAAAAGTACTATTTCCTGGATAAATTGCTACAGAAATTCCTATGCAATAATGATGTTTTACCTAGGTGATTCAGATACTGCTGGTAGAGGACTGAATTTTGGGAAGCACTGCACTCAATCCATTTATGATCTTCTAGTTTATGATATGCCCTGTTGTAGCAGAGCCAAAATGGGAATCCTACTCCAATAGGTGGCATTGATAAGACGGGAAATGGTAGCCATGCAGGAAATAGTGCATTTCTCATTGGTGTCCGTGATGTTTTGAAGAAATGAGTCACCAAATTTGTAAGCATCCTTTCTGGTCATAATAATAAGATGCTTTTTATTAAAAACAAAATACCTAGAATTGAGCCTTCATCAAAGAGGAAAATTTCTTTGTCTTATAGCAAAAAGAAATACATCCCTACTTCTCCCTTGATGTTTGGTTCACTCCCAGACATCTGTCATTTCAGGATCCATGTCACATTTCTCAGCTCCACTTTGTAATCCTGTATCAAAGAAAGAGCATACTGGTAGTCTCTGAAAAGATTTGAGACACACATATACACAAAAGAACCCAGAGAGAGAGCTGAGCTTTCTTTGGTGGAAATGAGCTGTCTGTGTGAGCACAGTATTTTCATCCATACATCTAGAGAGCAGTTTTCCATTACATAAAGTCATGGTACTTTAATGAAGCTCCATGTTTAAATCTCACTTCTATAATTTATCTTTACCAAAGATAACTGTGTTCTCCAGAAATTAATAAATAAATATTAGGGGAAAGTTTTCAGCCTATATCTGAACCATCTGTTTCTCATGGGGATTTCAGAGAAAAGTTATGTTTTACAAGTTTGTGGTAATTGGCTATTTGATAAGATTGTAATGGCCACATTGTCCCCAGGAAAACCAAGACAGAAAGGTTCTTGCTTAGCCAGCCCTGTCTCTGGCAGAGCATCTGACATTCTAGAAGTGGAGGGCTTGACTTTCTTCTTTGCACTGAAGGATGCTGGTTACTGACCTGGAGATGCTTCCTGGGATGACTATATCTGGGTTTGTCTTTGACGAAACATCTGGGAGCCTGGGAAAAATACCAGTTAAAAATGTTCATTAAGATCTCTGAATACATGTGACAGACGTTTAGACAAGTCATATTTCTGAAGACACATAAATCAAAGATATATTTTGGTTATCTCTATTTAAAAAAATAACACTACATGCCAATTCAGTTTTCTTTTAAAGTCACATTCCTCCTCCAGTTAAGGTTTTAATCAGATTATGTACAGTCCACTTTCAATAAATCAGAATAATAAAGATAAGGACCTAGAGAATTTGACTAATATAATTAATATGTTTGTTCTATTAGATATATGTCAAACTTTAGTTCTTGAAATTGGAGAATAGAACTTATTTTTAATCAACTATAAATATTTACAAAAATTGACCATATGTTAGCTTCAAAGAAAATTCTCAATAAATTTGAAACAAAAAGAAACAATGCAGACTATTTTTCATATCAAACTATACCTATGCTAGAAACCATTGATAACACTAGAAATCAATGCACCCAATGATATGGAAATTAAACCAACAAAATGAGGGAAATGTGTATTTTAAATAACAGTTATGTCTAAAAGGGAAATAAAAAGAAAAAGTGAAGAATAACTAGAAAATAGCGATTGTGGTAAATA
>PVKH010050065.1:0-10031 GCA_004027955.1 Chaetophractus vellerosus | reverse complement strand
GGGGAGGCCCCGGGGACCGAACCCGGGGTCTCCCATGTGGTAAACCAGCGCCCTACCAACTGGGCTACAGCCGGCCCCTTGACAGGATATTTTGCCATGAAGACTGTCCTATGTATTGTAGGTTGCTTTATCAGCATCTCTGACCATCAACTGGCATCTATCTAATAGATGCCAGTAGTGCCCCTAAAGTCATGACACTCAAAAATGTCTCCAGACATTGCCAAGAGTCCCCTGGGAGATAAACTCACTCCAGATTTAGAACCACTGTTCCATCAGTATTATGTAGAGAGGCATCATCATTAATGCATTTGGTCAATTTGGCAAGAGGTAGTGATAATATCGGTAGACATTTTGGTGCATCAAGGTATCTTTCTGAACATTTTCACAGGCAAGATGTGGCATTTCGCATCATTATCAAATGCATTTGATATTTTTCCATATTTAGAAACATTTCCTGCTACCAAGTAAATATTAGCCTAGATTTCCACTGGCACATTCATTTATAAGCAGTATTCTCAACATAATCATAGGCCATATATGCAATACTCAGTCAAACTGGCTAATCATCTAGCCAGTCTGTGTTTTCGCTTTTCTTGGTCAACAAGGTGTGTTTTGAGACACTTCAAGATGCTTTGCATATGGGGAGCAGGTATAGCTCAATGGTTTGAGCACTTGCTTCCCATGTATAAAGTCATAGATTCAATCCTGGTACCTCCTAAAAAATAAGTAAATAAATAAATAAAATGGTCATCTTCTTTAAAAAAAAAGATGCTTTGCATAACATTACACCAAATCTCTTTCATTTGATTAAAATACCCACTGACATAAGTTATACTGCAAACTGGTTTTGAACGCTTTTTCATATGAACTCTGTATCTTCTAGAGGGGAAACAGTTTTAAATGGGGAGAGTCAAAGACATTTCTACAGAACAGCCCCAGGACCATTGTCAAGCCCATCTCAAATTAGGCTTTTTTTTTCTTTCCTTCAGGCTGAAGAGACTCAGATAGTTTTCCTCTCTTTGTGATAGCCACTCTGCCCACTCTATCTTTTGGGGGCTTCTTATCCACTAGGAAGGAAGGCAGAGGCTTGTGAAGTCTTGCCAGTTTGATCCCTTGCTTACTTACCTTTGACAGAATTACACAGACCTCTTTTGTTCCAAGGGTTTTACTGCTAATTCCACTGAGAAAAAATACTGAAGAGATAAAAATAACAAACGTGGGAAAGTGGTGAAGGTTACAGACGCTTACAAAGTTCTTGCAGCCATGTTCTCTTGTTGATAGTTTTTGACTCTCTTCTGAAGATGGAACTGGAAACTTCCTTTGGAATTCTGTCTTATAATTTTATTCTTGAGAGGAGCTAATGCAAATGTTACCGTCCTTTGACCCCTCAATGGAATAGACAGTGTGCAATCTTTATTTCTTGAGGGCTCCTGACTCAATGCGGAAAAGGCTTGAGGCAGATGCAAGTGTTCAAGCTTTTCACCACTAAATTGGTCTTTATTAACACAAGAATTACACCTTGGAGACAATTCTCACAATGTTGCAATCTACTCTTTAAAGTCCCTTTTTCTTGCTCACTCTACATAATGCATATATGTTTTTACTTCAAACTCCAAGGCATGATTCCTTATTTTAGTATTTCATATTTCAATTATAGCCCCTTTCAGTCTTAATTATTTGCATCTTTTCTCATATAGAACTTTTCTCAACATGTAAATCAAATCTATCTTCTAATTTTTCCCTTTCTTAGACATTTTCCCTCAGTGTGGCATCTAGGAATAGAAATGATTCCATTTTGGTACAAGGTCACATTCCTCCACCTAACAAACATGTGTTTATCAGCTAATGTGTGCTGGGGACTCTTGTAAGCTTTCGGGATACAGCTATGAACAAAACAACAACAAAAAAACCTTGCCTTCACTGTGGCTGCATTTTAGTGGGTGGAGACATTTCAACAAAGGAAGTATAGCATATAGTATGACTACTAATGAGAATATAAGGCAGGGAAGAGGTAGAAATGTCTGGTTTGCAGGGGAGTGTTTACAATTTTAAGTGGGGTGGCAGCAATACATCATAGAAGTGATATTTGAGCAAAGACCGTAGGAAGGTAAGGGAGAGAACCATGTGGATATCTAGAGGAACAAGAAACAAGCAGCAGCATCTAACCAGCTGTTCACCAAGCAGAGAGCAGAGCCAATGCAAGGTTCCAAGGTGAGAACATGCTTGGCTTATTCAAGGAAAAGAAAAAGGTTTAGTGTGGGCTGGGTAGACTAAGTGATTGGGAGAAGTCAGAGGAAATATAGAAAAAACCCTTCCCCTCATTTTTGATTACTATATTCCCTAATATAGCCAGAGTTTTGTAGGATACTTTAACAGTAGCAAATATAATGTAATGCCCTTAAAGATATATTCAAGGATACCAGTCCAAGAATTTCTTATTATTCAGTCCTTGGTTGTCAAAAGCTCTATATCTGTCTGAGCCATTCCAACAAGTTATATAGATGTTCAGACATCTTACCAATGCTTGGATTTCTCCCTGGCAACCATACCAGACAATAAAACAAAAACAAAGCACACCTTTGAAAACCCCAACTAAATCCCTCAAATAATGGCAAATCAGCTAATTATTTGATCCTTTGTGGCTAAGTAGCTGAGTACTAATGAGATCCAGGGAGCTCAAATTGCATGCCGGCTACTCTTGAGACTCAAGACAACTTGTTTTGCTAGCATCACAGAGCTATATTTAAATCATAGTCACACTAGGAATTTATAGCAACCAGATATCTGTTATTTCTAGGAAAAAAATCCAAACACAACTGGCTTAATTAATAAAGGAAATTTACTGGTTCATGTATAACTGAAAGGACTAGGGGAATGAAATTTCAGGTGTGGCTCAATACAGCAGTTTAATGATAACATCAAGGTCATGTTTGTGTTGTATTTTCCCACCATATTGACACTCTGGCATCTCTGAGGTTGGTTTCACACTAAGGTTAGCTTTCCTCAAGATGGAAATATGTCTACTGGAAGCTCCTAGGACTTCACAGTCCCATGATGCCCCTTAGTTGAAAGAAGCCACGTCTTTCTCCCAGAATTAAATCAGATTTCATAGGATTAATCCATCTACCAACCTCTGCACAAATCATTATTGCCAGAGAGATGCCATGTAGTAGAACACAGGAGATGATACCAGGTTCTTCTGAATCACATGGATAAAAGTGAGGAATAGGACATGTTTTCTCCAAATCAAATTGAGGTAATCTTGCCTCAAGAAGAAGAAGCTACCAGGAAGAAAGAACCACAAATATCCCTGAAGTAATCCAATGTGAATAAACTGATGTCTTTGTATTCCCAGTAATTTGTACTGTGTTTGGTATACAGTAGGTGCTTAATAAATATTTATCGACAATGAATAAATGTTAACTCAGGGATAAATATTCCTTATAAGATATGAATGAACACAAAAGGCATAATAATCCTTGCCTTTATATATTTTATAGAAATCTTTATATTCTAAAATCTATGTTGAAATCTGGATATCTCAGCTATATTATTTCCAAGGAATGACTACCGCTGATTTTGTCTTCAATAATCTCAGTAAAATAACTTGGAGTATAACACAAACCTGTTTGGGAATAGAATTAAGGTACTCTGAGAAGGAATAAGAATTTCATATCCAGGGAAGTGCAGTAAAGTTCGGGCAAATGTTCTTTGTATCTCAAAAAAAGTAAAATAACTTTTCATTGCCTTTTCCCCTGCTAAGTCACAAGTCAAGTTTCACTTTCAAGCAAACTCTTCTTTGACAAAGTTGCTGTTCATCAGGGAACCAGAGGGTATTTAGAAGTTATGGTTTTGCATTTGCTAGGTAGTTTATATGTGATTTCATTTAATTCTCACAGAAGTCTCAACAGGCAGTATAAAATCTAGGTTAAGAATCCAGATATTGGATCAAACTGCTTGGGATCAAATCTTGTCTCCCCCAATTATTTACTGTGTGGCTAAGTTATTTAGTCCTCTATGCCTCAATTTCATCACCTATAAAAAGGTAAATAATACTTATCTCTATGGGTTACTGTAAAGAATATGTGAGTTATTATATGCAAAGCACTAAATAGCATGCCTGGAACATACTAAGCATTCATTATTATCTATTTCAATAATTCTGCTTTTCATGTGTGGGAAACGGAGGCTCAGAAAATCTTAGTAACCCTGCCAGAGTTAGTATGTCATAAAGCTGTGATTCAAATCAGGAGTGCTTGACTTTGACTCCACAGCTCTTTATATATATATTTTTTTTTTTTTCCAAAGAGACTTAGATTACATAAATGTTACACAAAAAAATAAAGGGATTCCCATATACCCTGCTCCCCATATCTCCCAAACCTTCCCACATAAACAATATCCTTCATTAGTGTGGCACATTCATTGCAATTGATAAATGCATCCTTAGGCATTGCCACTAAGCATGGACCATAGTTCACATTGTAGTTTACACTCTCTCCCACACAATTCTTCAGGTTATGGGAGGATATATAATGGCCTATATCTGTCATTGCAATGTCATTCAAGATGATTCCCAAGTCCTGAAAAAGTCCCTGTATTATACCGTTTTTCCCTCTCCCTGCCCCCAGAGCCTCCAGTGGCCACTGTCTCCACATCAATGTTGTAATTTCTTCCATTGCTAGAATCACAATAAGTCTATAGTAGAATACCAGTAAATCAACTCTATTCCATAGCTCATTCCCTAATCCTGAGGATTTTGGGATGGTGATGTCCATTCCACCTCTAATTAAGAGGTAGCTTATATCCCATACAGCCGATGGATGGGACTCTCTTGCTTGCAGTTCCACAGCTCTTTGTACTACACATTTACCCTTTCCACGCTTGTCTAAAACCGATGTAACATATAACTTTCTTAGTGTTAAATTGTCATCCGGATGGAATCAGGGACTTTGAGTATTCTTTCACAAGTACTACAGGGTCCTAGTACAGGGTTTTATACCTTATGGGGGTACAATAAATACTGTTAATGTGTTCAGAGATTGCCTGCAGGTAATCCTTGCTCTAGGATGACATTAGAAATGACACTGTCACCAGAAAGCCTTCGTTAAGAAGCTCATCTTTACTTGGGAAGATGAGACACATTAGCCCTCCTCATTAGCCTTCTTCTATTAAAATCATGCCACAAAGCAGTTTATCAGATCAATTGATTATTAATCTAGGCAAACTGGAAGGACATAGAAAATCAGAAGGGATGACTAATAGGGCAAGACAAGGTGATAAGTACAACCAGATTTTGTATTAAGAGGAACCATAATGGTCACTAGTCCTGGTCATATTTGGTGCTAAGATATAAGGGACAGTTTAACTATGTAGCAACAAAACTTACACTGAGAGAGCTCCAGCTGCCTCATACAACAGGGGATTGTTTTACCAAGTGCCCAGAAGAGTTGTCATCAAGAGAAGTGGTCTGTTTTTTTTATTTTTATTTATTCATTTTTCAAAATGGCTGGAAGAAAGTATACACCAAAAAAATGCTAACAATGATGGGAGTAGGATTCTAGCCATTCTAATTTTTTCTCTGTTATATATTTTTCTTCTGTAATTGGCAATTAGTTTACAATAAAATGTGATTGTGTTTTTAATATCCAGTGATATAGAGTGTTCTAGACAACTGGAATTGGCTAGAATAATTTCAAAACATTTCAACTTAAGAAGTAAAATTCATTTCGGTATATGTTGAGTTAATGTTGGTTTCTTAGGAGCTATGTTGGCATAACATTGCATGAAAAATGATGTTATACATGAATTAGAAACAATTTCCATTTGCAAGTATCATAGATGCATAGTCAATGGTATGACATAAAACACACATATACATTCATACACTAATACAGACACACATCTACCAAACCCACCACAAATAAAAATAAAAAATGCCCAAAACTCAAATATCTAGGCATTTGGAGAAGACCCAAGATGGCGACAGAGTAGGAAGCTTTAACAATCAGCACACCCCACAGGGCAACTAATAATCCACCAGGATCTGTCTGGATCAACTGTTTGGGAGACTCCAGAAACCAGAAGAACACAACGCACCATCCAGGGAAGATCAAGAAGAGGAGAATGAACATCTGTCGTGAAGATTCGTGAGTAGATTCCTCCACGTTGCAGAGGTGGTTGCCCAACCCTCACTGGTGAGGCGGGCCACCTCCAGACCCATTCCCTGGCTGGAAGCAGAAGCTCTCTTTCCCAAAAGCAGGGGAAGTGGCCTGGGACCAACTACAGCTGTTGATTGGCAAATTCAGCTACCTGGATTTCAATCTTGAGTACAACTGAGGTTTAAACCTGCCCAAGCCACCAAGAAGCCAACAGCATTTGTGCTGTCTCCACCCCCAACAGGAGCAGAAGCAGGGGTGAATGAAAAACACATCAGTTCCTGGGTACAGGACAGGAGGGATTAGATTCAATGCTCCCAGTTTAGACAACCACTGCTTAGGCCCCCACACCCAGCAGGATTGGAAATTGGGTGTATGTGAACAATTTCTCTGGGCAGAGCAGGCAGATTCACACTGAATGGAGGAGAAGCACACACTCTCTCGTGGGAAGTGCTGGTAGATTCGCCCTGTCCACCCTAAAAGGGCCATCTACCTTAGAGGGGCCCATGAACACTCCACTCCAATGCCCCAAAGCCCGCTGGAAGGAGAGGAAGCAGGCATTCTCTCTGTAGGCAGTGCAGGCAGATTCACCCCACCTACCTTGAACAGCTGCTGCACTCTCATCCCCATGGTGCCCAGGAAGGAGAGGAACCAAGAGCTGTTTGACCACTCTATGAAGACAGTGCAGACAGAGTCACCTTACCAACCTGGTGGGGGGTGGAGCAGGAGAAGGGGTGGCAGTTGATCAGAGAACTCAGAACTCAAAGGCTGGGAGCTGTGTAACAGTTTTATTCTGGGTAGGCTGGCAACCTAAATCTCAACCACACCCCACCAGGAGATAAGTTATCTGAGAAATAAAGGTACAGAACAACCTTAGGGAAGCAGGGAACAATGATAAAGAGTGCTACTTGTACTTTAGGAAAGCCTCGATAGATGTCAGGGGGAGACATCAAAGTGAAGATGGCAGGCCTTTGAGGTGTCTTCACTACAGCACATTGGAATCAATTTACACTCCCTTCATAGACCCCGGGAGCCTGTTTTGCCTGGGAAACCAGAACTAGGAAGGTTGTCTCCAGGGCGACACTTCTATCAAAATTAGCCACCCAGGAAATAACAGCAAGAGAAGAACAAAGGAGTATTAAAAATATACAGAGACAAATAAAAAATTAACAGAACCAACTAACATTCACAGAGGAGGAACAGAGGAAGCTTTTGCAAAAAGCCAACCAATAAGAAAGACATAGGCTAAAGAGAGAAATTGAGCACAGAATAAACACATAAAAAATGAGATGCCAAGATGCCAGCAAAAAATTACAAGTCATACTAAGAAACAGGAATATATGGCCCAGCTAAAGGAACAAATTAAACCTTCAGATGAAATACAGGATTTGAGACAACTAATTACAGATATCCAAACAAATCCACAAATCTCCTTAATAAATTCAATGAGATGGCTAAAGCAATTGAAGATATTAAGAAGACACTGGTTGAACACAAAAAAGAATTTGAAAGTTTGCAAAGAAAAGTAACATATCTTACAGTAATGATAGACACAATGGAAGAGATTAAAAATACATCAGAGGCATATAATAGCAGATTTGTGCTTTTTATTTTATTTTTTTAAAGATAACTTAGATTATACAAATGCCACATAAAAAAATAGGGGATTCCCATAAGCCCCACTCCCCATACCTCCCACATTTTCCCACATTAACAACATCCTTCATTAGTGAGGTATAGTCATTGTAATTGATGAACACATTTTGGATAATAGCAAGTTTGAATTGGTGGAGGACAGAATAAGTGAGTTGGAGAACAGAGAATGTGAATTTGGAAAAACAGGAGAATCAAAAGATAAAAGAATTGAAAAAAATGGAACAGTGTCTCAGGGAATTGAATGACAATGTGAAATGCACAAACACATGACTTATAGGTGTTCCAGAAGGAGAAAAGAATGGAAAAGGGGCAGAACAAATATATGAGGAAATAATGGTAGAAAATTTCCCAACCCTTTGAAAGGCATAAATATCAATATCCAAAAAGGACAATGCACCCCAAACAGAATAAATCTGAATAGACCTACTCCAAGACACCAACTTTCAGATTGCCCAGAGATAAAGAAAGCATTCAGAATGTAGTAAGAGAAAAACAATTCATCAAATACAAGGGAGGCTTAATAAGACTAAGTACTGATTTCTCATGAGAAACCATGGAGGCAAGAAGGCAGTGATATGATATATGAAAAGTTATGAAAGAGAAAAACTACTGACCAAGAATTTTCTATCCAGCAAAAGAGTCCTGCAAAACTAAGGGTGAGTTTTAAGTCTTCAAAGATAAACAAAAAAAAGCGTATGCCACTAAGAGATAGAATTACAAGAGATGCTAAAGGGAGTGTGTATAATTAGTGAAAGGGGTGCTGATGCAATGCACCAGAAATCTGTTGGTTTTTATAAAGGGTATTTATTTGGGGTAAAAGTTTACAGTTAGAAAACCATAAAAAGTCCATAAAGAAACAAATCTCTACTAAATGCTCAAGTTTGTAATTTTCAAATACTGCCTTCCATATAACATCAAGAGTCAATCTTGCTAAATTCTCTGCAACTCAAAAACATGGATCCCCTTTCCTCCAGTTTCCAATAATAGTTTCATCATTTCCTTCTAAGGCCTTATCAGAAATAACTTTAGGCTTCATATTCTTACCAAAAGTCTCTTCAAAGCAATCTAGGCCTTTTCCATCAAGCATCTCACAATTCCTAAATAAATAAATAAATAAATAACCCTTAACTATTTATAAAACCATCCCAGCATTTTTGGCAATTGCAAAAGCACCGCCCCACTCTTCTTGTACCAAATTCTATATTAGTCAGCCAAAGGGGTCATGATGCAAAGAACCAGAAACCTGTTGTATATTACAAAGGGTTTTTATCTGGGGTAAAAGCTTAGAGTTACAAGGCTCTAAAGAGTCCAACTCAAGGTTGCTTGTCTTGCCAATGTCAGTTGCCACATTTTGAAGCAAGATGGTTGCCAATTTCTGTGAGGGTTCAGCCTTCCTCTCTCTCAGCTACAGGCTGGCACAGGGTTTGTTTCTTTCCAGGCATCCTCAGCGCAGCTGCTCTGTTCTCTTCAGCTGCAAGCTATCAGGCAAATAGCTCATCTCTCTTCCTGGGGCTGCAGGATCAAAGTTCTCTCCTCTGCCTTGTCTATAGAGCTCTCCTTCTTTTCTGTGTGTCTTCTTCTGTGTCTTCTTGAGTGAGTACCCATTTATATTAGCCTACCAAGGGGGTGGGGACTTAACCTGAGTTGCACCGTACTGACGTGGTTGAATCAAAGCCCTAATCTTAATATAATTGAATCAAAGACATCTCAGCTGATTCTAATACATTCAAAGGGGATCACACCCAGAGGAATAGACCAGTTTACAAACATAATCCTTATCTCTTTGGGGGTTCATAAATAATCTCAAACTTCCACTGAGTGCTGCAAACTGAAAGGAAAAGACAGGAGCAAGGCCAGGAGAAGAGTGTAGAAATGAAGACTATTGGTAAGGGTAACCAAAAAGATAAAAACACAGATATTAGTAAGTTAAGTCAATGAAAAGTCAAAAGATATAATGGACTAAGTAAGTAATATCTTTACAATAATGTTAAATGTTAATGGGTTGAACTCCCCAATCAAAAGACACAGACTGGCTGAATGCATAAAAAAATAATCAGCCACAGATATGCCATCTATGAGAGACTCATGTTACTTGCAAGGGGATAGATAGACTGAAAGTAAAAGGTTGGAAAAAGATATTCCACACAAAGAGTAATCAAAAAAGAGCTGGAGTAGCAATACTAATATCAGACCAAATAGACTTTATTTATTTAGTTT
>PVKH010050064.1:0-10037 GCA_004027955.1 Chaetophractus vellerosus | reverse complement strand
AAAAAAAAAAAAAGTAGTGATCAGGTCAAAATCACCTCTTCATTGGTATCAGGCACAGAACCTAAAGGTCTCAACTAAACACATTCTCATGTACTTATAAAACAATTAGAGAGAGAAAAAATGATGTTATATGCTCAGCATCCCCACAGCTCACCTTCATTTGATTGGAAAAACCCCACAGTTGGGCAGAAACTCCATCTCCCACGTGTTCACAGCAGCATACCAGTTCTGGGGTCTGTGCCTCTGGTATCTACAGCATACAATTTCCTCTTGATTCTACAGCCCAGAATATTGGCCCTTGAGCTCCCATCAGAGAATTCTCCTAAGAATTGACTACTTTCCATCATTTGCCAGACTCACTTAAGACAATGAATGTTTGATACAAATGGGATAAGGGACATTTTAATTATCCATGACCCTGGATACTATAAACACAAGACCACTATCACCAGCTACACAGAAGCTTATCAGGGGTTTACAGAAGCAAGCACTTTCATGTTCTTTTGTTGGAAGTGCAAACTCATTCAGAATTTCTGGAGGCACTTGACAATATGAACTGAAATTTAAAATGCACATATTTTTTGTCCTAGATACTGCATGTGCAGGAACTTTTTGTCACTGTGGCAGTTTGAAGCTTTTTGTAGACCCCAGAAAAGATCATGTTCTTGGGGCTAATCCATTCCTGTGGGTGAGAGACCCTTTAATTGGATTGGATTCAGTTGGGGGAACTTTGATTGGATTGCTTCAGTGAGGCATGACCCTCTGTGGGTCTTGGACCTCTTGCTGGAATCCTTTAAAATGGAGGAGAGAAAGCAGCAGCCACAGAGAAAAAACTGCAGAGAAGGCAAGAAGGAACCCAGGAGCGCATAGAGGAACCTGGGAGAGAGGAAGCCATGACAGAACAGCTAGAAGCTGAAACAATGAGACCCAGAAGAGAAGCAGATGCCTGCACGTGCCTTGCCACGTGGAACGAGTCCAGGATTGCCTGCAGCCGACTTTCAGTGCGACAACATCTCTGATGAAGCCTTGATTTGGACTTTTTGACAGCCTCAGAACTGTAAGATTTTAACCTAATAAATTCCCATTATAAGCACCAACCCATTTCTGGTTTATTACTCCTAGCAGCTTTTTGCAAACTAAAACACTCACTAAAGCATTTTTATAGTACACATAAGTTGTAAATAACCTTAATACTCGTGGATGGGAGGCTAGGAGATAGATTAAACTAAATATGTACGACAATTCAACGGAATATCATGTAGCCATTAAAAAGACAAGTCATTCTCTCTACGAGTAAATCTGTAAAGATTTATTAAGTGAAAAAAAAATGGAAAAGCAATTATAGTTTAATCTTTTTTATTTGTTTAAATGTATATATACATACATATGTTTAGAAACATGTAGAAAAATAGCCACAAAATTATAAATGATAATTATTCCGTGGTGGAGGCCCCTTCACTTTAGATTTCAACTTCTATATCTCTATATAATGAACCTACATTACATTTTTATTTTAGTAAAACATAAGTTTACTTATTAAAAAATACTCTGAAAATCACAATGAGTTACTGCTTCATACCCACTAGGATGGATATAATCAATTCATGGAAAATAAAAAATATTGGGAGGATGTGGACAAACTGGAATGTTGTACATTGCTTGTGAGATGTAAAATAGTTGAGCTACTGTGGAAAATAGTTTGGTGAATACTCAAAAAGTTACACAAAGAATTACTAAAAGACCATCAATTCCACTCCTAGATTTATTCCAAATGAATTGGAAACAGGCATTCAAACAAATATACATACACATATGTTCGTAGCAGCATTATTTCACAATAGACAAAAGATAGAAATAGCCTAAACGTCCATCAATGGATAAATGGATACACAAATCGTGGTAGATACTTAATGGAAGATTATTCAGTCATAAAAAGGAATGAATTACCGATACATTCTATAACATGGATGAACCTCAAAATCTTTATGCTAAGTGAAAGAAACCAGATGCAAAAGTCACACGATTCCATTCATGTGAAACATCCAGAACAAGCAAATCCCTCAAGACAAACCTCAGATTGCTGGTTGGCAGGAAGTGGGAGGAGGGGTGAAGGGGAGCAACTGCTTAATGGCTCTGAAGTTTCCTTTTGGGGTAATGAAAGTATTTTGGAACTAGGTGGAGGTGGTGGTTGCACAACATTGTAAATGTACTAAATGCCACTCTAAAATGGTTAATTCTATATTATGTGAGCTACGTCTCAATTTTTAAATATGTAAAGAAAATACCCTGAAAGAAACTAGACTCACCATATGTGACCTTCATTCCCACTTAACTTGCTCGGTTAAAATTTCATGATAAGTTTTCAGTTTTATGGTGGACATGATATAATTTTTGAAAGGTGTTTCTAAACAAGACTGTACTTAAATTTCAATAATATCTGGTACTGTGCTAGGTGATTTACATGGTTTACTTCTTTCAATATTCAGAAGTATCTAAGAGGTAAGGACTCATTACCCATATTTTGCAAGTGAGCAAATAAAGATTTATATACATTGAATAACTTTGCCAGAGAGTGATAAAATTGAAACACTAAAGTAAATATGCCTGACTTAACAGCCAATGTCCCTAACCACTATGCTAGATTCCTTCACTGTTTTACTATATTAAGGCGACAGTCAGCAAAAGACAAAAACTCTGTATTACAGATATGACCAGGTTTAATATTGGGATTTGGGACTTTAAGAGGTAGAAAGGATTTTGGAGACGGTCAGAGAAGCCTCGAAAATATCTCGGTCAGAAGGTCAGAGGCAAGTGGTTCTTACTAGCTCACAGAACTTCTGCAGTTCTCCAGATTCTCTGGAAGGCTCCGGCCAACTCTCCTGTGCACAATAAGTAAACAGGAGCTTCTCAAGAGCCCACTAGGAAGACTCCATGACATCTTATGTCTGCCCATACATCCGGCTGCAACTGCTCAGGAAAATACTTTTTTCTTTTCTTCCACCTTCCCATCTCACCAGTGCCTAACCTGAAAACTAGCCTTCTATTTTTTTTGAAGAATTTAAATAACAATTTTATTCATGATACACAAAATCCAGAAACACATAGGTGTCCACCAGCACATGGACACATTAGCAAATTGTGGCTTATCTGTGCAATGTCATAGCAGGCTGAACTGTTGACACAAGAACAACATAGATAAACCCCAAATAATTATGGTGATAGAAAGAGGCTTGACGAAAGGAACCTCTTTTTGTATAATTATGTATCTATTTAAAAAAAACGCTCTTGAAATGCAAGCTAATTACGAGTGAGGGAGAACAGATGAGTGGTTGCTTGTAGAAGGGGGCAATTACAAAAGGCCACGAGGAAATTTGGGAGATGATAGATACATACGTTCATGAACACGATTGTGTTGATGATGTCCACAGGGTAAACATGTATCAATACTTAAGAAATTCCACACACGAAATATCAGCCCTCCACAGGATGGCAAGTACACCTCAGTGTTTTTTAAAGAACTCCTCACATGAACTGCTCACCACTGGAAAATTATCCTGAAGTAAATTGGGGAAAGGGATTCTGAGAAATATAATTCCTGGCTTCTCCTCTACAATGCAGAAGTAACCTTAGAAAGAGGAGCTGGGGTGCTGAGTTGGCAACAAGATTATCCAGAACTATTGGTTTACTAAATATTCCACATGAGTGTGGGTCTGTGCATGTGTACAGTTGTATATATATGTATACACACACACATATACACACATGCATACATACATCTGTACATTTTAGGTGTATATCTAGGCAGCCGAATGTAACAGTTAAGGACATTGATTCTGAAGCCAGACTGCCTGTGTGCAAATGCAGGTTTCCCCAGTTTACTTACTAGATGACTTTGTGTAAATTGTCTCTGTGCTTCAGTTCTTTAAAATGGGAACAATAATATTACCCACTTCATAAGCTTGCTGTGAAGATTCATATAAATGAAAATATAAATTAATAAATAAATAAACAAACATAAAATTCTTAGGGCCCTACCTAGCACAAAATTAATGTTGTCTAATATTTTAATTATTGTTGTATTTGTTGCTATTTGACATCATGTGATAAAATTCCCATTGTATTCAGTGCCAGGGAAAAAGTCCATTCTTTCCAAACAATTTGAATCAAATCTCATCAAATTATACTTTGTTTTTGTCAAAGTGTAGAGATAAATTTAGTACTTGTTTAAAATAACTCTTACCAGTTTCAGATACATCATTAGTGATTTATCCCAGAAAAACACATTCTTTTTTATTTTTTATTTTTTTAAGATTTATTTATTTTATTACATATCTCCCCTTCCCCCCGCTGCGGGGACGCGCCAAGAGTGGTCACTGCGCAGGTGTGGCTTTCCCCGCTTGTGGGCGGTCTCTGCGTCCAATCACGGCCGGCTTTAAGTTCGCGGGTGGCTGGCTGCGTTCCATCCGCAGGCGACCTGCCCTGCCCATGGCGGCTCTTGCCATGTCCGTGGCAGCTTCTAGCCCTGCCCACGGCGGCTTGCCATTCTCAAGGCGGTCTGCCTGCTAGGAGAGGTCCCCGGGAATCGAACCCGGGGCCTCCCATGTGGTATGCCGGCGCCCTATCCACTGGGCTATCGAGCCGGCCCCAGAAAAACACATTCTTAATCTTGATCCACTCCTGTGGGTGTGAACCCATTGTAAACAGGGCCTTTTAGTTAAGGTGTGGCCCAGCTACATCAGGTTGGTCTTACTCCTACTACTGGCAGCCTTATTGTGAAGGTCACAGGGAGAGAAGCCATGGGTTGCACCCAGAAGCCGGAAGTCAACGGGACCGGGAGGAGAAAGGAGAAGGCATCAGTCTCTCTGTGCATTGCCACGTGGCAGAAAAGCCATGGAACCCCCCCAAGGTTGCCAGCCAGTCAGAAGATTCTAACCCTGGGAGGAAGCAAGCCTTCTAGCTTCTGAGAATCCTAAGCCGTTAAATTCCTGTTGTTAAGCCAACCCATTGCATGATACTTGTTTTAGCTGCCAGGAAACTAAAAGAGCTACTCTTGATTGATTTTTATTCAAATATTTATAGTCCATTGTTCCATTTATATAACCATTTTGGTACGTAGTAAAATATAAATATGAAGTGGAATTACAAAAAGAGAAGGAGGAGGAGGCAAAAGACTTGCTCCTGTGTTCTATATTGCTTTATCCTCCCTGCCCCCTTTATATTAGGATCTACACTGAACTCTAAAAAAATATATTTCAATTATAATTTTTGATTATTGGATAATTCATTTATATATTAGGGTTCTCCAGAGGAAAAGAACCAAAGGGATATATATATATGTGTGTGTGTACATATATATATATATATATATGAGGTTTATTATAGGAATTGGCTCATGCAACCACAGGGATTGGCAAGTCCAAATTCCACAGGACAGATTGCAAATTGGAACGCCTATGAAGGGAACGTTGAATTCTTCCCAAGAAGGAGAGATAGAAAATCTTTCTGACAGCTGAAATCCTCAGTTCTCCCCTTAAAGTCTCCAACTGACTAGATGAGGAGAGTCCTCTCATTGCTGAAGGCAGTCTCCTTTGTTGATTTGAGATGTAATCAGCCATGGATGTAACCCACTGACTAGTGATTTAAATCCATCTACGAAATTCCCTCACAGTAACTATCATGCCAGTGCTTGTTTGACCAAACAATGGATGCCATAACTTTGCCAAGTTGACACATGAAATTAACCATCATAATTTATAAGAGGCTTTTATATTGCCTATTAGCTAGCCTCCCTGGCTTTTCCTTGAGAGACCCATGCTACAATTCTACAATTCTTTCTGTGTGCGATACAGAGTTTCCCATGTGAGAAGCAATTTCTGTGGAAACTGATGCCTGGAATTCTGAACACTTGCCCATTGTTTGTTGAAACTTATGCTTGTTTTCACCATCCATTGTATCTTAAAATCTAGAATATTTCTTTCCCAACAAGCTGTACATGGACTTTGAATTGAATCCTATTTTCAACCTCTGGAAATTGAACAAGGTGCCTCCAGGTCCCCTCACTCAAAAAGAATTTCAATGGTGCCATGTACTATTTATAAGTCAGATTATCTCCAACATATCTTCCATATTTAGTGAAAACTATCCTTTTTGTCAGCTTCTCTGGAAAATGACTGCCTCTCTCTTTGAGGTGATCTTCAGAGCCCTACCTTGCTGAATTTTTAGATGCTGCACAGCTTATATTTTCACATCAGGCCATTCCAAACGTACCATACAAATTTGATGATGGTATGAATTTCCATTTTCACATGATGCATTAAAAAGATGACAGACAGGTTTCATTTTCATGCAGATTTAAAAGATTGAGTACATGGAAGAAATGTCTCCCCACACTCAGAATATTTAGATAAGATTACTTCTAAATTCTAAGTCAAACTGTCAGTTTATTCCTAAAACTCAAAATGAATCATGAAATTAATAAATGTAGTTTGCATGTCCTTTGAAATCATGAGAGGTTCTTCTTTTTTGACAACCAGAATGGATTTGGAATGCATGGGGGAAAATTGCTGGTGCTTAAAAAATTCCATACTACTAACACTCATAAATGCAGCTTTCAAATATACAAATTTTTACCTGCCATAACAGCATTGAACATTTATAAAATTTACAGTGTTAAAAATATCTTACCTTTTGCTTGAACAGCCCAACTTAGTAGACACATAACACACGCACATCAATTCTTCATTTAAGTTTGCATTGTTGAGAAGCCATAAATAATGGTGATCATATTAAAGTGAGACTCCTGGGTTTGCAGAGTATTTATTGCCATTTACCTACCCCTTCTTACCCACCCCTAACTTTGCTTTATGACTGTGGAAACAGACTAAACGGGATGACACAACTTTCCACATTTCTATGAGCAACAAGTAATGGCTCTGTGCTTTGACTTATTTGAGGTCATTGACCCCAGTAATATTCTAATGCCAAAAATAGCATCAACAGATCAAAGTGCAGTTGATAATGGAAGAAGGGGGACTCATTCAGGGTCCCTATAGCTTAGGTCTCCACGTAGTTCTTAGGAAAGAGAACAGTGCACCAGGGACAAAGATTCCAGTGCCAAATCCTCAGGTGTTCACTTTCCCTTGGAGCTCTATAGGCAGCACTGTTTAAGGAGGTCTGCTCAGACAAGAGTGAAAGCCCTTGCACATATATTCTGAGGGCAGGTCTCATAAAGTTGGCCCTAGCTGAGTTAATATGAAGGAAATATAAGCCATGGGCTCCACCCCAGGAACCACTGGTATAGAACCCCTGGCGCCAGTCAGCTCTCTAGCAGTAATCCTGTGTTATTTACTACAGATCCTCAGTAAACTTTTTTTGCCACACTGTGGTTCCTGGATCCCTGGGACTCATCCAGCCTGAGTGCACCTGTCATTCAAGCCTGCCTGACCTGGATTGACAAGTCTGTGATGATAACCCTGAGCCAACACCACTGATGGCTGGTGCCCAAACTCTATTTCTCCTCATTATTTATCTCTAGACATATAATACTGGATTAATAAGAGCAAAGGGATATAGCCAGCTAATTACATGGCAAGTGTTTTAGTTTGCTGAAAGCTGCTGGAAGAAATGGGGATTTATTAGTTGAAAGCTTACAAATCTGAGACCATGAATGTGTCCAGATCAAGACATCACCAGCTGATTCTTTCTCCCAGAATGCTGGCACATGGTGGCATCTGCCTCTCTTCAGCTTCTGGCTTCCTCTCTCCCAGGTTCCTTGGGTTTCGCTCCATACTTGTGTTTCCTTGACTTCATCCCATTATAAAGGACTTTATGAGAGTGGATGCAAATCAAGCAGTTGAGCTCCTGGCTCCCACAGAGGTCCCGGGTTCAGTTCCTGGTGCCTCCTGAAAAATTGAAAACAAACAACAAGCAAAACAAACAAAAAAAACAACTCAAGGAAGCTGATGTGGCTCAGTGGTTGAGCACTGGCTTCCCACATACAAAGTCCCAGGTTCAATTCCCAGCCCCAGTTACCACACAAAAAATTAAAATAAAATAATTTTTTAAAAAGGACTCCAGTAAAAGGATTAAGACTCTCCCTGGGCTATGCTTTACTGAAGTAATCTAATCAAAGGGCCCTAACTGACTCTAATTGCAGGGTTCCATCTACAATAGGTTCATACCCACAGAAATAGATTAATTTAAGAACAGTTTTCTGGAGCCCACAAAAGACTCAAACTACCCCAGCAGGGGTTCTGCTATGAGGGAAGTAATGAAAGTCTTCACTCAAAAGATGAGAAAACTGAGAGTCATAGATTAGGTGATTTTCCCAAGTCATAGAGCTAGTGAGTGACAGACAGAACCAGGATTTACATACATATCAAGCTAAACATAGAATGTGAGTACTCAGTCACTTTAGTTGGTCACTTCTCACTGGACAGATGGTCTGAGCTTCAACCTGGATATGGAAAGGACAAGTCAGGATATGGGTATGTTGGTATAAAAAAAAATATTCTACTGGAACAAAACTTCTCAATGGTGCCCAAAAGTAATGCATATGGATTTACCACTCCAAAAAACATTTCACTTATAAACCATGCTCAGGCTTTTGGGTCTTTCTGTGGCTTTCCACTGCTCAGTCTGGGACTTTAAATCTACTCCCACTGTATATACAGAATTTTCTCTGAAGGTATCTAGTTTGAAACAAAGCCACTTCAGTTCACACTTCATCTTTAGCAACATGGTAATCAAGAAAGGAACATCCAACTTGGTGACCCACAGAAGGGTGGGAAGAGGTTTGTTAAGACAGTAATTCTACCTCAGCCTGCCTCATCTCTCTTCAGACTCCAATAACAGGTTCCTGTCTGAATTTCTGCATCCATTTTGTCTCTCCCCTATCTGTTCCCCCAAAATGCAGGCACAATATTCTTTACAAAATGCAAACCTGATCTTGTCCCTTTTCCTAGAACAACAGCATTCCTTTTCCTCCTCTTCCCCTAGTTCATTCATCCTTATCCTTTAAAGTTCAGCAACTCAACCATCACTTCCTTGGGAAACCTTCCCTGACCTTTCTAACTCAGTTAAATGCTCATATTATATACCTTGATAGTACCAAGAACTTCTTCTTAGGTCATGTTACAAGTTGCAATTTTACATTTACAGTAGTTAAGCTTTCATTTTACAGCAGTTTGCTTTTGTTTTCCAGTATCTCTCTGGCTCCAACCTCAGTGCCTGGAACATCATATAGGTTCACAAGTATTTGTTGAATGAAGGAGAGTGATCTGGTGGAGTGAATGAGGAAGGCAGTTTGCATTTACATCTAGTCAGGTTACATTTGACCCTTTTATACAGGTTCATTAAAGTAAAGGTTGGGAAAACCATTACAAAGGATGACCTTGTTGCAGTGGTAAAAAGCCTGTAGTTCATATACAATTCTAGAAAAACGTATATGAGATAAATCATGATAAAGAGGAAATTTGTATTTCTTATAGTCATGAAATATTGCTATATTTCCTGTTTTAAGTTGTTCATAAGCTAACTGTCTTAAGAAAACTATTCCTCCTAAAGCATAAGCTAGTGTGTTACGTTGTCTCTCTTCCAAGAAAATAAGAATGGATGGTTATCTTGCTTTGGAGGTATTTAACTGAAATATCATATGAAGGAAAATTCCTGAGCATGTCACTACTTCATCTCCACAATAGCATGAATCCCCAAGCACTATTCTTTTGCTAAGTTTGTGTATTACAAAGTGACAACCCAGTATCAAACCATGGGTCTACTGTGCATGCAACCATCAAGACACACATTCTAATGATTCTTTTGTTTCTCCCTTTTTCTCTTTATCATGGTGATAATCAGAACAAATTGATTTTGTTTCTCAGATTGCTAAAATCCTCCCAACACTTTCTTCAACACCAATGCTGAATAAATCATTGTAATGTTCCCCTGAAGTGAATTGAAAATTAATTTACACAACCAAGATGATCCTCCTAATAACAGGGTACATGGAATGGGGAAATTGGAAATCATTACCCAGCAAA
>PVKH010050063.1:0-10037 GCA_004027955.1 Chaetophractus vellerosus | reverse complement strand
CGGATGGAGCGCAGCCAGCCACCCACGAACTGAAAGCCGGCTGTGAACAGAGGCAGAGACCGCCCACAAGCGGGGAAAGCTGCGCCTGTGCAGTGACCACTCTCGGCGCATCGCCGCAGCGGGGGGAAGGGGAGATATGCAATAAAATAAATAAATCTTAAAAAAAAAACATGGTACATTGGAATACTTGTATGGAAGAAAATGATAAAATATTCAAAATAGAGAAGCACATGTTTGGATATATGCAAATTACCACACATGTTAATAAAATATTAATAGGATCCTTATACTGCCCATTTTCTTCATTAATTGTGTGAATCACACTGGTGTGGTGATTCCATTATATTCATTTTTAAATCATGGCCAACAGCCATAGAAATTGTTCAGTCCCTAAACTGTAAGTTTATATTCCCTAAGTCTACTGAGCTATAAACTGGACAATTTGGTGATTGTTTCAATCAAACGTGTTTCCTTTAGAAAGATTTTCCAGTTAAAACTTAGACAACACACTCAGAATGTCAGAGCTGAAAGGTATACTAACTGATACAATTAAGGGGCTCTCTTGTACTTTCCTAATATAAATATAGTTCCATTTAATACTTTTTAAAAAAGCTTTATTTTTTATTTACTACATATCTGCCCTTTCTCCTTGTTCTTGCTGTGTTTGCTTTTGTTTTCTTCTGTGTCTGCTTGTCTCCCCCCGCTGTGGAGACCCACCCAGTCAGATCACCATGTGGCAGCCTGCCTGCTCATGGTGGCTTGCCCTGCCTGTGGTGGCTTGCCCTGCCCATGGCAGTTTGCCTTCTCAAGGCAGTCTGCCTTCTCTAGGAGGCCCCAGCAACTGAACCCAGGGCCTCCTATGTGGTAAACCAGCTCCCTACCAATTGGGCTACAGCTGACCCCTATTACTTTTTAATAATGAGAAACAGTATAATGAAAACCAAAACTTCACAAACCAGCTAACCTTTTTTTATAATTGTAAATTAAAAATGAGGATCTTTAAATTGCAAATAGTTCAGGATTTGAAAAGGAGGCAAGTTCTTTTAAGAATCTTTTGGTACTTCAATAATTTTTATATCAGTATATTTTTTATCTATCTCCACCTATTTCATTCTCTATATTATTTTAGCTATTCTTCTGTTTTATTTACAAAAAATGGATAGATCATGCACTATATTTTCATTCTTTCATTTACACTTAATTATATATCTTTAAGGTTTCTTTATAGAGATATAGAAAATATCATGCAATATAATAAAAATGTTTATTTCAAATGTTACCTAAGTAAAAGAAGGTTTTTCTAATTTTGTGGTGCATAACTCTTCAGATTAACTAACTCAGGCATTTACAAATAATGAGGACAATCCTTTACAAATGAAATTCTAGCCCACAAGTTAGGGGAATATTGAAAACAATTATTTGTTGGCATAAACTTTGCTCTTCTCTCAGGATTAGTTTATCATGTCAAAAACACTGTACAATCTCTTGAGGATTATGACTTAAATTCCAAAGTTTATTCTTCCAGGCAAACCAATTCTCTTCAAAGAAATCAAATTTTTATCAAAAAGTATTTAAAATTATCTAAACTATTTTATTTTCCCTCAAATGCTTAACTGACTAGAAAATTTTTCTCTTTTTTATATTTTTTGCTATTTTCCATTGACTTTATTTTTTTAGGTCATAATAAAACTTTATTTTTTGAGAAGATTTAGATTACAGAAAATTTATATCAAAAGTATAAGTGATTCCCATATTACCCCCTCCCACTCACATACACATTTTCCTCTATTATTCACAACTTATATATGGAAGATATTTGATAAATTCACAAGAGAGGAGATGAGCAGAAAATATTTGAGGGAACAGATCAACATGAGCCAATGAAGGATCACAAATGTTTTAGGAGGAGGGAATGAGTTTAGATTGTAAAGATATGAGCAGAATTGGAAACTCTTTCATTTCAAATAAAGAAGAGTAACATTCAATCAGCCTGTGGACACATTCGTTGTTTATTGTTCCAATTGTCAACAGTATTATTATTTTTTTTGTTGTTGCTACTATTATTTTGAGGGAATGAGAAGAAAGTTATATAAGAATGACAGAGGACAATTGGAAGAATGCAAATAACAAAGATACATCAAAATAAAGCTGGTTAATATGTCCTCTGGTGAACAAATCAAAATAATGAAGAAATCAGTAATTTATCTACCTTAAGGATGTGGCCCCCAAAACCCAGAAGTTGATTAGTGATTAGGAAATGAAGGAGGAAGTTCAGAAACTTTGTTGAAAAATAAAAAGATTAAAAAGAGAAAGAGTAAAATGATTAACTTAATATGAAAGAAAGGAAAGATAAATTAATTCTGTAAAAACTTACAAATTCAATAACTGATTCAATTTTCTTTTATTTTGTTTTTCAGGAAGTGGAACCAAACCTTCTTTGGAAGTTTTGAAAATTTGGAAAACTAAAGAGAATAATCAGGGAGCATTAGGAGCAGGTTCAAGAGTCTCTAAAAAAAAAGCAGCAGGAATACTTTGCTCTGTCAATGGAGGGGAAACATCTGTCTTTAAAATGAGAGATAGATGGCTAGAAAAATAAATTGAAGAATAAGATTTCAATGGAAAAAATGTAGAGTAAACTCAGTGTGATGTAATTAAAGTAAAGAGTAAAAGAGAGTGTTATCTGTTTCAGATATTGGAGTAAGTAAAATTCTAAATTACTTCAGAAGGTAAATTACAATAATTTGGAGGTTATTGTCCCTAAATGACTAATTTTAGAACATTTTTCCAATGTTCTTTGTACACTCAAAATAAAAATCAAAGACTAAACAAATCCAAACGATTTTATTCCAAATATTGAGTGTTCAACATTATCTTCAAAAAGTCTTATGATTTTATCTATAAAATCTTTCTATATTTCTATTTTATTATGAGAAAATTGCATACTATGATATGCAATTTTGATGATAAAATAGATGATAGATTGATAATAGATAAATAGATAGATAGACAGAAAGGTGAACACTTTTATGTTTTCTGGTTATGTGCATTTAGTTTGTGATTTGTACTTAACTCTTATAATAGGAATAATAATAATATAGAAGCTAATGCAGCACCATATAATTTTCCTTCCAAAATATTAGCACCATTGATATGGATTAAAATTAATGAGGAGTGAATAACAAAAGAGTTAAAATGCACCTTCTTGTAATTTGATTCTTTATGGGTTCAGGGCTTTTCTCTTTGCCTCCCAGGTTACAACCTATCCCTGTTTCTCAAAGATGCTCAATTCTACTATGATGATGGGGTTTCTTTTAATGGGATTTTCTGATGAGTGGGTAGCATGGGCTTTGCATGCCATATTCTCTCTGACGTATTTGGGAATGTTCTCACTATTACTGTCACAACCATTGACAAGGGCCTTCACACCCCCATGTACTTCTTCCTCAGGAATCTGGCCATCTTGGATGCATGCTACATTAACTGTCCCTAATTCATGTGTCAATTCTCTGCTTGACAGAAGCACCATTTCAAAGGCAGGATGCATAGTTCAGGTCTTTTTAGTGGTGTTCTTTATGTTTGTGGAGCTGATGCTCCTCACCATTGTGGCTCAGGATCAATATGCAGCCATCTGTCAGCCCCTCCATTACCCTCTGTTCATGAACCCCCAAGTTTGTGTCCAGGTGACAATACCTCCATGCTCAGTGGACTGGTCTACACAGGATTCCACACTGGCAATACTTTCCAACTGCCCTTCTGTCAGTCCAATATGGTCCATCAGTTCTTTTGTGATATTCCCTCTCTTCTGAGGATTTCCTGTTCTGACACCTCCAGCAATGAGATCCTAATTCTTGCCACAGGTCTGGGCTTTGGTAGTGGCTGTTACATTGTCACCATCAGATCTTACATTTACTATTTTCTACTGTTCTCAAGTTTCCAAGTGGAGCTGACAGAGCAAAAGCCTTTTCCACCTGTATTCCCCACATCCTTGTGGTCTCAATCTTCCTCAGTTCAGGCTTTTACATCTACTTGAAGCCAACTGCAACCTCTGCAACTATCCAGGACATTGTCCTTTCTGTGTTCTATTCCATAGTCCTTCCCTTCTTGAACCCAATTGCCTACAGTTTTAGAAATGATCAAATAAAACATTCCCTATGGAAAATCACGAAAAGATTTATTCGAGGAATTTATAGGAGATTAATGAGTCTCACCTAATTTGTTGCAACTCAGGTTTTCACTAATAAATTGAGATTATTGACTGGGATTATAAAAATATAATTGTTATAAAGTCAATAATTAAGTTAATATGAATATATAATCTTAAAAATCTATCTTTTTGCGGTTTTTGGGTGATTTGAATTGGCCATTGTCTCGATCTGGCACAATGAATAAGCAAGCCACAATCAGTCATGTTTGATACACTAATATTTGTCATTAAAAAATGTCTTAAAAAGATTAAAATTTTATGCTTAGAAATATTCTGTTAAAATTTATCTTCTAGATTTATCTCTTCTTTAAACATTTATAAACCAAGAATCAATAACTTTGAAATTTTATAATTTATTTTATAGGAGAAATAAAATATTGTTATTTTTTTATTCAAAAATAATTTTGAAAATATATTATAGTTTTAGGACCATGAAAATAGTACTAAAATACGTCTGTGAAAAGAGGTAGGATTGGTGTCAGTCATGAAGCTATCAGAAATACTTTATACAGCTTCCTTTAAACATACAGATAAATTATTCTTATAATGAAAACAAGTTTGTTACAATCAATTCCAAGTTTGGGGATATATTTACTTGCTTATACATATTAAACATTATTTCCAAGATTGATTAAGGGAATGTATGCATTTTCTTTTCACACTTATTATCATGTTTATCCATACAATCATTATATCCAAAATGGATTAGAAAATAACATTATTTACCTTTTTCTTTTCCTTTATTTTTTTATTTTTAAAGAAGTTTTAGAATACATAAATGTTACATGAAAAATATAAGTGGAAAGCAGATGTGGCTCAAGCGACTCGGCTCCCATCTACAATATGGAGGGTCCTGGGTGGAGAGCTGGTGCAAGAAGATGACACAACAAAAAACAGACACAGAAGAGAGACAGTGAGAGACACAACAAACCAGGTAGCTGGGGTGGATCAAGCAATTGAGTGCCTCTCTACCACATTTGAAAGTCCCGGGATTGTTTCCCAGTGCCTCCTAAAGAGAAGACAACGAGAAGAGAAGACAAGCAGACACAGAAGAACATGCAGAGAATAAACACAGATAGCAGTCAGCAAGCAAAAGCAACAGGGGGAGGGGAGGTATAATTAAATAAAATAAATCCTTAAAAATAAAGAAATATAGGGGATTTCCATATACACCATCCCTTCCCCTTCCCACACTTTCCCTAATTAACAACATCTTTCATTAGTGTGGTATATTTACACATTTACAATTGTACACTTATTGAAACATTGCTACTATGCATAGTCTAGAGTTTATATTATAGTGTGCACTGCACAATTTTATAGGTTTTGACAAAATGTATAATGGCTTGTATCCTTCATTGCAATATAACGAAGAATAATTTCAATGTCCCAAATATGCCGTACATTACGTCTATTCTTCCCTCTCCTTCAGAACCTCTGGGAACCATTGTCTTTATATCAATATTACAAGTTCTTCTATTACTAGAATAATAATAAGTCAATGTTAACCCATAGTTGCATTCACCCATTATGTTTTTTCATTCCATAATCTTGAGTATTTTGAGAGGATGATGCCCATTGGGCTTCTGATGGAGAAGGACCTTAGATCCCAGGCAGATAAATGAAATCAACTTGCTTGCTGTTGTAGATACTCTCTGTATTTTGGGATGAGTGTTGTCCATCATCATCCATTTGTTATTTGTCCTGGGTGAGTCCAATGAAATGGAGAGTAGGCATTGGCTACAACATTGCTGAGATTCAGGGCTCAACTGGCATATGAACAGCCAGAATATTTAAGTCTCAGGGACATATATTTAATGAGTATAGTGTAAATTATAGGTTCAAATAAAAATGGTACAGAAATATGTGTAGGAAAATTATAAATGTCTCTAACTGTGATATTGGGGAGATAAGTTATCATATATTCCAAAGAGAGGCCCACTGAGAGCATGCCAATTTCCTTGGGTTGTTTGCCCTGATTATAGTGTCTCGATATCTCTAGCACCCTCAGGAACACCCTGGCTTGAGGCACTGTTTACTGTAGCAATAAGTGAGCTCCTCCTGAGATGTGCATAAGCATCAACACTGGAGAGACCCCCACAACTAATATTGAAATCTCTTAACCACTAAAACTTATTTGTGTTTAATATTTCCCTCTTGACATCTAGGTTTTCTTTTTTTTTTTCAAGTAATTCATCACTAGTTGGCACTTGGTATTAATCCCATGGTGCCAGGGAGAGTCATCCTTAGGAGTCATGAGCCATGCCTGGTGGGGAATGTTGTGAGTTTATATGCTGAGTTTGGCTTAGAGAGAAGCCACATATGAGCAACAAGGAGGCTTTCAGGAGGTAACGCTTAGACAATCAAACTGCTAAGCTAAGCATCAAATTGACAGGAATAAGTTTCAAAAGTACAAGCATCAATATCAAGGGCCTGGCATATTGGTCTGTCTTATTTCACTTGGCACTGTCCATGTACTCTAAAGATTCTTGCACTGTATTAGATAATGTAGCAAGACTCCCCAGGATGGGAATTCAATATTCCATTGGTTATTGTGTGAGTTTCCACCTAAGAAGACACCACCCCATGACCACATGAACACATTCATATTCCAGAAATGCATGACCCATGTGCATCCTTCCCATATATCCCCCAACCACCAACACCCTACTACAGTAATCCTTCCCTACCAAAGATAAAACCATTCTGCAATCTGAAAGCTCCCCCAAAAGAAACCAAAATAATAGTAATAAAATAAATAAAATAAATAAATATTTTTTGCATTGTGCCTTTCATCTCTGAAAGAGTATTATCTTTTATGTATATCTATAATTTCTTTTGTATGTTCATCCAGTATATATTTTTTTCACTTTATTTTCCAAGAAGCTTTAGGTTACAGAAAAGTCACATAGAAAATATAGAGGATCCCCATATACCACACAGCCTCCCACCCCACATCATCCCCTACCAATAACATCCTACATGAGTATGGAGTATTTGTCACAATTGATGAACATATATCGAAGCATTGCTAGTAACTATGGTCAATGGGTTACATTATGGTTTACATTTGGCAACTTTTATAGGATGTGACAAAATGTATAAAGCCCTGTATTCATCAATGCAGGGTCATGCAGAATAATTCTAATAATTCTAATAATTCTAATGCCCCCCAAATGGCCTATATTCTATCTATTACCCCCCTCCATCTTAGTGAACCTATAGAATCACTAAGTTTCAATTTTTTAAGAATAAGGTTCATAATTACATGCATTAATATTGAGGGATTAACATACGGGTCTGCTTTATTTTACAAGGCACTGTCTATGTTCTTGAGAGATTCTTGTCCCATAATTTGAGTTTATAGCAAGATTCTCCAGTATGGGAGTTTAATATTTTCTTGTTTATTGTGTGGTTGTCCACTCACTGGTATGACACCCTAGGACAAGATGAACACATTCATATTTTATAAAATTATGTCCCATGTGCACACTTTCTTATATATTGCTCTACCACCAAACACTGCACCAATTAAACTCCCCTGTCATATTTGCCGAAACAATATTCCCACTATTGTAACTTCAACCACAGACATAAAAACCTCCAGAGTTCACCTGTTACTTCCTCTATCCCTCCCCACAGTTCCTTGAAAAGAACAACCTAACCCTGACACCCTGCTCATCCTCGCATTCTAACACCTTTAAACCCACTCACATCCCTGCACTACCACCAAACCCATCCATTGCCAAACCACCCCTTTCCACCTTGAATTTTGACCATATTTAACATTGGCTCACGGCACACTATTTTCTTCTCTCTCTGGATAACCGATCACACACTAGTTCTGTGAGTCTGCTCAATATGCTTAGGTCATATTTTTGAGGTCATGCAATATTTGTCCTTCAGTGCCTGGCTTACTTACTCAACATAAAGACTTCAAGATTCATCTCTGTTGTCATGTGTGCCAATACTTCATTCCTTCTTACAGCTGGCTAATATTCCATTGTATTTTTTTAAAGATTTATTTTTTGGGCCGGCTCGATAGCCCAGTGGATAGGGTGCCGGCATACCACATGGGAGGCCCTGGGTTCGATTCCCGGGGACCTCTCCTAGCAGGCAGACTGCCTTGAGAATGGCAAGCCACCACGGGCGGGCCGGAGTCACCGTGGGCAGGGCAAGAAGCTGCCACGGACAGGGCAAGAGCCGCCATGGGCAGGGCAGGTCGCCCGTGGATGGAGCGCAGCCAGCCACCCACGAACTGAATCAAGCTCCGGCCGTGAATGGACGCAGAGACCGCCCACAAGCGGGGAAAGCCGCGCCTGCGCAGTGACCACTCTCAGCGTGTCGCTGCAGCGGGGGGAAGGGGAGATGTGTAATAAAATAAATAAATCTTTAAAAAAAATAAAATAAAATAAAGATTTATTTTTTATTTATTACATCCCCCCCTTCTGCTTGCTCTTGCTGTGTGTCCATTCTTGTGTTCCTTTCTGTCTGCTTTGTCTCCCCCCATTGCAGTGACATGCCGAGACTGGTCACCATGCAGGCACGTTTGTCCCGCTTGTGGGTGGCTTCTGCTTCCATTTACGGCCAACTCCACTTCAGTTCATGGGGGGTTGGCTGCTCTCCATTTGTGGGTGACCTGTCCTGCCCATGGTGGCTTTGCCCTGTCCATGGCAGCTTTTTGCCCTGCCCAAAGTGGCTTTGCCTGCCCATGGTGGCTTGCCCTTCTCAGGGTGGACTGCCGGCTAGGAGTGGTCCCCAGGAACTGAACCTTGGGCCTCCCATGTGGTATACCAGTGCCCTATCCACTGAGCTATACAGTCGGCCCCCTTCCATTGTATTTTTAAAACACATTTTGATTATCCATTCTTCTGTTGATAGACATTTGGGTTGTTTCCAACATTTGACAAAGGTGAATAATTTCACTCTGAACATTGGTGTGCATATATCTGTTCATGTCCCTGCTTTCAATTCTTCTGGGTATATACCCAGCAGTCAGACTGCTGGTTTAAATGACAATTCTATAGTTATTTTCCTGAGGAACTGCCAAACTACTGCCCTCCACAATGGCTGCACCATTCTACATTGCAATCAGCAGTGGATGAGTATTCCCTTTCCTCCACCTCCTCTCCAACACTTGTAGTTCTATTTTTTAATACCACCTGTCTAATAGGTGTAAGATAATATCTCATTGAAGTTTTCATTTTCATTTCCCTAATAGCTACTGATTCATAGCACGTTTTCATGTGCTGTGTGTGTGTGTGTGTGTATGTGTGTGTGTGTGTGTTAGGCCAGTAATTCATTAAGGTAGGGAGAGAAGAGAAATGGGAGAAAATAACAGATCACAGGTCCTCAGTATAGAGAAAGGGTCTGAAGAGGGATAAAAAGGGCAGATTTATAGATTACAAATTCCCATTATAGAGTATAAATGCCCACGTTTTATATATATATATATTTAGGATACATTAATTATGTAAATGTTACACAGAAATTCCAGGAGGACCCATATGCCACTCCCCCACACCTCCCACAACCCCACACATACACATCCTTGACCAGTGTGGCATAACACCTGTGATATATATATACACATTTCGGGCTTTCTCATCAGGCATAGATCACCATTCAGGCTGTACACGATCCTCTCTCCCACACAGTTCAGCATGATACATGATGATACAAAATGGCCTACATCCTCCATTGCAACATCGCTCACAACCATTCCCATGTCCCCAAAAAACCCCACATTACAATTGCTCTTCCCTCTCCCTGACCCAAAAATGTCCAGTGACCCTGGCTCCACATAATTTTGCAATTTCTTCCATTGCATATA
>PVKH010050062.1:0-10035 GCA_004027955.1 Chaetophractus vellerosus | reverse complement strand
CTGCTTATAAAAGGGAACTGATTTCAACATTCGGAGAGAATTTCCCAGCTCGTCCTTTGACAGCGAACTTCTCCCAGGAACTCATCGACGACCCTTCATCAGTCTTTCATCGGAGCAAACTCATCGAGGACCCTTCATCAGTCTTTCATCGGAGCCCCTGGCTTGCAGCCTGCCGGCGGAACCTGGACTTGTGTATCCCACGGTCACGTGAGAGACTCTTATAAAATCTTATATTTTTAACAGAGATCTCGTGTTGATTCTGTTTCCCGAGAGAACCCTGACTAGAACAGGTAATTCAGTCCTTTTTATTGCCGAGTAGTATTCCATGGCAGGGACATAATACAATTTATTTATCTGTTCACCTGTTGGATATTTGGACCTTTTCCAGGAAACATGTGATTTTAAAAAAGTCCTATTTCTAATTTTTCATTGTGTTATATAGAATACAGTTGATTTTTGATATGGACCTGTAGATTTGCCTGTTCTGGATGTTTTATATAAACTGACTCATATAATATGTGGTCTTCTGTGACTTGCTTCTTTCACTTAGCATATTTTCAAGGTTCATCCATGTTGTAGCATTTATCAGTACTCTATGCCTTTTTATGACTAAATAATATTCCATTATATGTATATATCACATTTTGTTTATCCATTTGTCTGTTGGTGACTACTTGGGTTGCTTCTATCTTTTGGCAATTGTGAATAATGCTGCTATGAGCATTGTTGAGCAAATATCTGTTTGAGTCCTTCCTTTCAATTCTTTGGGGCTATATATCTAGAAGTGGGATGGCTGGTCACATGGTAATTCTATACTTAGCTTTCTTTTTTTTTTTTTTTAAAGATTTATTTATTTTATTACATATCTCCCCTTCCCCCCCGCTGCAGCGACGCGCCGAGACTGGTCACTGCGCAGGCGCGGCTTTCCCCGCTTGTGGGTGGCTTCTGCTTCCATTCACGGCCGGCTTTCAGTTCGCGGGTGGCTGGCTGCGCTCCATTTGCGGGCGACCTGCCCTGCCCGTGGCAGCTTTTTCCCTGTCCATGGCAGCTTTTTGCCCTGCCCACGGCGGCTCCGGCCCGCCCATGGCGTCTTGCCATTCTCAAGGCGGTCTGCCCGCTAGGAGAGGTCCCCGGGAACTGAACCCGGGGCCTCCCATGTGGTATGCCGGCGCCCTATCCACTGGGCTATCCAGCCGGCCCCATATACTTAGCTTTCTGAGGACCCACCAAACTATTTCCCACAGTGGCTCCACCGTTGTACACTGCCACCAACAATGAATAAGTGTCCCTATTTCTCCACATCCTCTTTAACAAGTTATTTTCTGTGTTTTTTTTAAATTGTCCTGCATGACATTGCAATGATGGATACAGTCCATTTTACATTTTTCAAGACCTATAAAATTATGTGGGGCAAAGTGTAAACTATAATGTAAACTAGAGTCCTTGGCTAGTACAATGCTTCAATATGTGTCCATCTGTTGTAACAAATGTACCACACTAATGAACGATGTTAATGTGGGAAAGTATGGTAGGGGCAGGGGGTGGGCTATGTGGGAATCCCGTTTTTTTGATGTAGCATTTATGTAATCTAAAGCTTCTTTAAAAAAATATTTTAGGGAACTGGCTGTAGCTCAATTGGTAGGGCTCCGGTTTATCACATGGGAGGCCCCAGGTTCGGTTCCCGGGGCCTCCTCGAGCAGGCAGACCACCTCAAAAAGGCAAGCTGCTGCGGGCAGGGAAAGCCAGTCCCCGCAAGCAGGGCAGCCACCGCAAGCAGGGCAAGCCGCCGAGAGCAGGCAGGCCGCCGCGCAGTGAGCTGACTTGGTGGGTCACCGCAGCGGGGGGAGATGAGCAGACACAGAAGAATGCAAAAATGAACACAGCAAGAACAAGCAGAAAGGGGGGGATATATAATAAATAAATAATAAATCTTTAAATATTTTAAAAAATAGTAATAACCATTCTAGGGGTGTGAGGTGGTAACTCATTATGGTTTTGATTTGCATTTTCCTAATGGCTAATGATGTTGAGCATATTTTCATGTGGTATTATGAACAATGTTGCTGAAAACATTCATGTACAAGTTTTTGCATGGACATATATTTTCATTTCTCTTGGGCATATACGTAGGAGCGAAATTTCTGGGTCATATGGTAACTGTATGGTCAACTTTTTGAGGAACTGCCAAGATGTCTTGAAAAGTGGCTGCAATATTTCACATTTCCACCAGTACTACATGAGGCTTCCATTTTCTCCACTTCCTCACCAACACTTGATATTATCTGGCTTTTTGGGTATGAAGTGGTATCTCATTGTGGTTTTGTTTTGCAATTTGCATTTCCTTAATGACTAATGATGAGCATCTTTTCATATGATTTTTGCCTATTTATATATTTTCTCTGGAATAATGTCTATTTAAGTTACTTGCCCATTTTTAAAATTGAGCTTTCTTTTTTATTATTGAGTTGTAAGGGTTCTTTATATATTCTGGATGCAAGTCCCTTATCACATGTATGATTTGAAGGTATTTTCTACCATTCTGTGGGCAGTCTTTTCACTTTCTTGATAGTGACTTTTTAAAAAGATTTATTTATTTATTTATCTCCCCCCCACACACCCCTAGCCTGCTTTCTGTGTCCATTTGCTGTGTGTTCTTCTGTATCTGCTTGTCTTCTCTTTAGGCGGCACCAGGAACTGATCCTGGAACCTTCCGGAGTGGGAGAGAGGCACTCAATCTCTTGTGCCACTTTAGCTCCCTAGTCTGCTGCGTCTCTTATTGTCTCTCCACTGTGTCTCTTTTTGTTGCGTCATCTTGCTGCGCCAGCTCTCTATGGGCGCAGGCCAGCTTGCCCTCACCAGAAAGACCTGGGAACCGAACCCAGGGCCTCCCATATGGTAGACGGGAGCCCAGCCACTTGAGCCACATCCACTTCCCTAAATAAATTTGTTTTTATTTTTTATTTTATTTTTTTATTTTAGGTGGTACTGGGGATTGAACTGAGACCTCATACATGGGAAGCAGGCACTCAAACTGCTGAGCTACATCTGCTTCCCTGAACTTACTTATTATTTATAATGTTTTCTTTGTGGATACCTTAAATTTTTCTGTATAGAAGATCATGTCATCTGTGAATAGAGATAATTTTATTTATTTCTTTCTAATCTAGGTGACTTTTATTTCTTTTTCTTGTCCGATTGCCCTGCGTAGAACATCTGGTACAATGTTGAATAGAAATGGTGAGAGCACACACCCACATCTTGTTCCTGACCTTAGGGGCAAAGCATCCAGTCTTTTACCATTAAGTGAGGTGTTAGCTGTGAACATTTCATAGATGCTGAGAAAATTTTCCTTCTGTTCCTATATTGTTGATGTTTTTATCATGAAAGAGTACTGGGTCCTGTCAAATGCTTTTTCTATGTCTATTGATGACCATGTGGTTTCTATTTTTTTTTTTTTGTTACATATCCCTCCCCTTTCCTGCTTGCTCTTGCTGTGTGTTCATTTTTTTGTGTGTTCTTCTATGTCTGCTTTGTCTCCCCCTGCTGCGGCGACGTGCCCAGTTAGCTCACTGCGCAGGCAGCTTGCCCCGCTTGTGGACGGGTCTGCTTCCGTTCCCAGGTGGCTTTTTTTTTTGCTCTGTTCACGGGTGGCTTTGCTCCGTTCGCAGGCAGTTTTGCTCTGTTCGCAGGCGGCTCGCCCTGCCCATGGCAGCTTTTGCCCTGCCCGTGGCGGCTTTGCCCTATCCGTAGTGGCTTTTTGCCCTGCCCACGGCAGCTCTGCCCCGCCCACGGCGGCTTTGCCTTCTCATGCGGTCTGCCCACTTGGAGAGGTCCCCGGGAACCTAACCCGGGGCCTCCCATGTGGTATACCAGCACCCTATCCACTGGGCTATACAGCCGGCCCTGTTTCTGTTTTTTTTTTTTTTAATCTATTGACATAGTATATTACATTAATTGATTTTCATATGTTAAGCCAACCTTGCATTCCTGGGATAAATCCTACCTGGTCATATGCATAATTTTCCTTATATGTTTCAGGATTTAGTTTGCCAGTATTTTGTTGAGGATTTTTGTGTCCATATTCATAAGATATGTTAGCCTGTGGTTTTCTTTTTATTCTGTTTATTTGTTTGTTTTTTTAAATTTTTATTCTAGTAGCATATACGCAACTTAAATTTCCCCTTTTAAATCACATTCAAATATATAATTCAGTGCTATTAATTATATGTCACAATGTTGTGCTATCATCACCACCATCCATTGTCAAAACTTTCCCATTGTCCCAAATAGAAATTCTGTATATTTTAAGCTTTAACTCCCTATTCCCTACCCCCACACCATTCCCTGGTTATCTATATTCTAGATTCTGACTCTATGAGTTTGCATATTCTAACTACTTCATATCAGTGGGATCATACAATATTTGACCTTTTGTGTCTGGCTTAATTCTATAAACATGATGTCTTCAAGGTTCATCCATGATATCATATGTATCAGAACTGCATTCTTTTTTATGACTGAATAATATTCCCTTGTACGTATATATCACATTTTGTTTATCCATTCTTCAGTTGATGGACATTTGGGTTGCTTCCATTTTTTGGCAATTGTGGGTAATGCTGCTATGACCATCACTGTGCAAATATCCATTTGAGTCCCTTCTTTTGCCAATTTTTTAAAAAGTATTTCCTCACCTGAGATAGCTCCCTCATCTGTTGGCTCGTTTTTGTTTTTGCTCATGGTTTGCTCATTATCTGCTTGTTTTTTTTCTTTAGGAGGCACCGGGAACCAAACCTGGGACCTCCCATGTAGGAGGCAGGAACTCAACTGCTTAAGCCACATCCACTCCTTGCTCGTTTTTTGTTTGTTTGTTTTTGTTCAATGTCTGCTCATTGTTTTTGCTTGATGTCTGCTTGTTGTTTGTTTGTCTCCTTTAGGAGGCACCGGGAACCACCATGTGGTAGGTGGGTCCTCAACTGCTTGAGCCATGTCTGCTCCCCCTTTTGCCCATTTTTTAATTGGGTTGTTTGTCTTTTTATTGTTGAGCTGTAGGATTTCTTTATATATTTGCGATATTAAACATTTATCAGATGTGTTTCCAAATGTTTTCTCCCATTGATTAGGTTGTCTTTTTACTATCATGATAAAATCCTTTGATGCACAAAAGTTTTAAATTTTGATGAGGTCCCATTTATCTATTTTTCTTTTGTTGAAGATCCTGAAGATGCTTCCCTTTGTTTTATTTGGGAGTTTTATATTTTGGCTCTTATTTTCAGGTCTTTGATGCATTTTGAGTTGATTTTTATATATGGTATGCAGTAGAGATCAACCTTCATTCTTTTTCATATGGACATCCAGTTTTCCCAGTACCTTTTGTTAAAGAGACTATTCTTTCCTAATTGAGTGGACTTGGCACCCTGGTCAAAAATCAGTTGGGGGAGTGGATATAGCTTAGTGGTTGAGCACCTGCTTCCCACATACAAGGTCCCAAGTTCAATCGTGGTACCTCCTAAAAATAAATCAGTTGGCCATAAATGAGAGGGTTGATTTCTGAATTCTCAATTGAATTCTATGTTTGTCCTTGTGCCAGTACCATGATGTTTTTATTCCTGTGGCTTTGTAATAAGTTTTAAGATCAGGAAGTATGAGTCCTCCAACTTCACTCTTCTTTTTCTTTTTCTTTTTTTCAATTAAATGTACTGGATACATATGAATTTTTTTAAATCATACAATATGTTACACAATATATTTGGTTCATAGTAACTCAATCATACAGTATTTGTCCTTTTGTTTCTGACTTGCTTCGCTCAACATAATGTCCTCTAGGTTCATCCATGTTGTCATATGCTTTACATCTTCATTTCTTCTTCCAGCTGCATAATATTCCATCATGTGACTACACCACAGTTTGTTTATCCATTCATCTGTTGATGGACACCTGGGTTGTTTCCACCTTTTGGCAATGGTGAATAATGCCGCTATGAACATTGGTGTGCAGGTGTCTGTTCGTGTCACTGCTCTCAGTTCTTCTGGGTATATACCCAGTAGTGGTATTGTAGGGTCACATGGCAAGTCTATATTCAACTTCTTTAGGAACTGCCAAACAGTCCTCCACAGTGGCTGTACCATTCTACATTCCCACCAACAGTGAAGAAGTATTCCTGTCTCTCCACATCCTCTCCAACACTTGTAGCTCTCTGTCTTTTCAATAGTGGACATTCTGATTGATGTGAAATGATATCTCACAGTAGTTTTGATTTGCATTTCCCTAATCATGAGTGATGTTGAGCATTTCTTCATGTGTTTTTCTGCCATTTGTATTTCTTCTTTGGAAAATGTCTATTCAAGTCTTTTGCCCATTTTTTTTAAAGTGACTTTATTTATTTTTAAAATATTATTATTATTTATTTATTTATATATCCCCCTCTTGCTGCTTGTTCTTGCTGTGTTCATTTTTGCTTTTTGCATTCTTCCGTGTCTGCTTGTCTCCCCCTGCTGTGGCATCCCGCCGAGTCAGCTCACCCTGCGTGGCTTGCCTGCTTGAGGTGGCTTGCCTTGCTTGTGGCGGCTTGCTTTTGTTCGCGGCAGCCTACCCTGCCCGCGGCGGTCTGCCTTCCCGTGGTGGCCTGCCAGCTTGCGGCGGCTTGCCTTCTCAAGGCGGCCCCGGGAACCAAACCCGGGGCCTCCCATGTGGTAAACCAGGGCTCTAGCAGTTGAGCCACAGCTGGTTCTTTGCCCTTTTTTAAAAAATATTATTTATTTATTTTGTTACATATTCCCCCCCTTTCTGCTTGCTCTTGCTGTGTGTTCATTTTTGTGTTCTTCTATGTCTGCTTTGTCTCCCCCCGCTGCGACGACGCACCGAATCAGCTCACTGTGCAGGCAGCTTGCCCTGCTTGTGGGTGGCTCTGCTTCTGTTCCTGGGCGGCTTTTGCTCTGTTCGCAGGCGGCTTTTTGCTCCGTTTGCAGGCAGTTCGCCCTGCCCGTGGCAGCTTTGCCCTGCCCGTGGCGGCTTTTTGCCCTGCCCACGGCGGCTCTGCCCCGCCCACGGTGGCTTTGCCTTCTCATGCGGTCTGCCCGCTCGGAGAGGTCCCCAGGAACTGAACCCGGGGCCTCCCATGTGGTGTACTGGCGCCCTATCCACTGGACTACAGCCAGCCCCTTTGCTCATTTTTTAATTGGGTCGTTTGTCTTTTTATTGTTGTGTTGTAACATCTCTTTATATATCCTGGATATTAAACCCTTATTGGATATGTGATTTCCAAATATTTTCTCCCATTGAGTTGGCTGCCTTTTCACCCTTTTGACAAAGTCCTGTGAGGTGCAAAAGTGTTTAATTTTGAGAAGTTCCCTTTTATCTATTTTAGCTTTTATTGCACATGCTTTGGGTGTAAGGTCCAAGAAACCGGTACCTACTACAAGGTCTTGAAGATGTTTCCTTACATTTTCTCCTAATAGTTTTATGGTCCTGGCTTTTATAGTTAGGTCTTTGATCCATTTTGAGTTGATTCTTGTATAGAGAGTGAGATAGTGGTCCTCTTTCATTCTTTTAGTTATAGATATCCAGTTGTCCCAGCACCATTTGTTGAAGAGACTGTTTTGTCTCATTAACATTAACTTGGTAGGTTTATCAAAAGCCAGTAGACCATATAGGTTAGGAATTTATTCCTAGGTTCTCAAATCTACCCCACTGATCTATGTGTCTATCTTTATGCCAGTACCATGCTGTTTTGACCACTGTAGCTTTGTAATTTATTTATTCCCCACCCCCCACCCCCCACCTCCCGCATTGTTTTTGGGCTTGCTGTCTGCTCTCTGTGTGTTCTTCTGTGGTCTGCTTGTCTTCTCTTTAGGTGGCACTGGGAACAGATCCTGGGACCTTCCGGAGTGGGATAGAGGTGCTCAATCTCTTGTGCCACCTCAGCTCCCTGGTTTTCTGCATCTCTTATTGTTTCTCTTCTGTGTCTCTTTGTTGCATCATCTTGCTGCGCCAGTTCTCTGCTCGGGCCGGCTTTTCACCAGGAGGCCCTGGGGATCGAACCCTGGACCTCCCATATGGTAGATGGGAGCCCAACTGCTTGCGCCACATCCGCTTCCCCTTCCATGGCTTTTGAAGCTGCATTTTCTTGTTTCAGGACTTGCCCAGTTAATGCAGCCCTTTAACTGTTTTCTGCAGTTTTGGGGAAGGTTGTTGTTTTTAAGATTCCTGTACTGCTTTTGCCCCAGGGGGTTTGGAACAATGGGCACCCTGGGAGTGGGCCACAGTGATCTGACATAGCTAATCAGGGGGAGAGCTCTGTGATCAGACCACTGGCCTGCAGTTTGGAGGACCAGGTCATCTCCCTGAGCCTGAGCGCCAGTTCCTGCTGCTGCCAGCCGCAAGCGTGGGGGAAGGGCGTGTCGCCACCAAAGAGAAGGTGAAACTCATCAGTATTTATCACAATTTACCAGCCTCTTCTTCCCACTCCTTCCTGGATGCCGTACAGTGTTCCACTAGACTCTGGGATTTCAAAGTAGTTGATTCAGACAGTTCCTGCCAGTTCAATAGTCGTTTTGGTGGAGGGACTGGTTCCCAGAGCTTCCTAGCCTGCCATCTTCCCACACTCCTCTGTGGTTCTCTTGTGATGCCTTGTCTGGTTTTGGTATCAGGCCAATACTGACCTCATACAATGAGATGCAAAATGCTTTCTCCTTATTTTTTGGAAGAGTTTGTGAAAGCTTGGTTTAATTTTTCTTTAATATTTGGTAGAATTCACCAGTGAAGCCATCTGTACCTCGACTTTTCTTTGTGGGTAGATTTGTGATTACTAAGTCAATCTCTACTTGTTTTATGTCTATAAAAATTGTCTATTACTTCTATTTATTTTATTTTTCTATCGTTAGAGGTTCCCCCTCATGAGGTTTGCAATGATTAACAGGTCATAAGACCGTGAATCAGTGCCCCTGTGACATAAATTGAAGAAAGGCAGCCTCCAGCCAAACCCACCTTACCATTGAGCAAGCCATCACCTAGGGCTGGGAGGCAGCCCATCCCCTCCCCAAAATAAACAAAATGGGGCAGATAAGGGCCTTCACCCCCTCCAGGCCAGGGCACCACCAACCCCTCCCACATTCCAAGAATACCCTACCTCCTCGCCCACTACCCTCTAGCCATTCGGCCCCAGGCTGTACTCCCCGCCTATTGCTATACTGTGCGAAGTCATATCCACTACACAGACCCCCTCCTTTGGGAGAGCTTCCCAATAAACTTTCTACCTGCAATCGTCAGTCTCCGCACCCCAGTGAGCGCCACCTTTTTCTCTAACGTTTATAATATGGAGAAGTTTTAGAATGCGTCATAGGTTTGATTTACTTTTTATTTCCCTTAAAGGTTTAATGAAATTCAACATATCTGTCAGTTTCAGTTTCAGTGGAATCTTGAATTTCTGGTTCATTAGAACAGGAATGAGTCACAGGGAACATTTTACATGTCCTGGGAGAGAGGTAGGTCCATTTCTTGTGGCAGGACCAACGGTCTGGGTGGGCTGAGTGTTTAAGGGAAAGCAGGAAACCGAGGCAGCAGTGTTCATCCTAAGTAGTTAGGGTCCCTGAAACTGCGCCCCCATGCCAGCAGCGGTGCACAGCTCAACATGGCTTTTCAAAGAGGTAGTCAACATCACGGTTGTTTTCATCTTTGGTAAAATCTCTCAGCAGTGCCAGGACTTCATTTTCAAATCTTGGCTTGTTTGCTTCTGTGGCCCAGAGGTAAATGTTCCAGTCATTACTGGGCCCATTAATTAGGAGAGCACAGGGGTTCAGCAGCATCTCTGTCATGTGGTGCAAATATTCTATGGCAAAGGAGCCAAGGAAAATGCAGTTTTCCAACATTTCCCTGTTTCTGCTCTCATAGAGCAGGTGGGCTTTTTTGGTTTCTATGAACTTATCAGTTTGTTCCTGCTATGGAGTCAAAGGGATTTCAATCATGTCTTTTTTTTTTTTTTAAGATTTATTTTATTTTATTTTATTTTTTAAAGATTTATTTATTTTATTACATAT
>PVKH010050061.1:0-10036 GCA_004027955.1 Chaetophractus vellerosus | reverse complement strand
GTATTTCTTCAAATTTTCCCCATTTACTCTCCTTCTGTCTTTTGTCCAGGACTCCAATACACATTTTAGAAATCTTGATGTTTTTCCCACACTTCTCTAAGGACCACTTCATTATAAAAACAAAACACAAAACTTTTTTTTCTCTTTTCTTCAGATTGGAAATTGTTGATCTTTCTCGTGTTCATTGGCCTTTTCCTTTTTTATTTTTATTCTGCTATTAAGCCCACACAGTGATTTTTAAAAATCTTTAGGTATTATATGTAGTTTGGGATTTTAATTTGGTTCTTTAGTTTATTTGTTTCCATTGGTATTTATTACCCTTCTTTTTACCAACATATTTTCCTTCATGTATATGAGCATGATTATCATACCTGCTTAAAATTCCTTGTCTAATTTTGGCATCTGATTAATATCAGAATAGATTTCCACTTATTCAACCTGGTTAGACTCAAACTTCAAAGACTGTTTTTGCAATTGCAGCTAAAGTCTGTTCATTTTATTTTCCCTGTACCTGGGTTTCTTTGAGTTTGTCACATGTGTGAATGCTTGAATGGTCATCTAGCGATTTGGGTAAAGATTATGCACAGATTTTGACGTTCTCCCTGGTCTCCTCCTTCCCTAGAATTAACTTAAGGCCATTCAATTATAGTTGCTGTGGTTACTCTAAACATTTGTCCTCTCTTTCTTCAGTCTAGAAAGTCTGGGAGTTTCCTTTATGAATTTTTGCCACCCTCCACAGTGCTGACTGCAGGCAGCCCTCGGGCTAAAAGTTGTAAGAATTGAAAATACACTTTGTGCCCTTTATTTCTTCTAAGTGTTAACCTTCTAGAATTTGCTTGCTTTTATTTACTCTCCAGTTGTTTTATCTATTACATCCAGAGTTTGTCTCTTATTTGCAAGATTTTAATTCTGGGTATGCGCTTACAAAACCATTCCAAACATGGGTGCACAACTTCATTTTTTATGTGTAGTTATATCTAGCTGTCATTATGTTGGCATTTCTTAGTGTTATAATTTCAATGATTGTTTGACATCTGCCTTAAAAATCATGTTGAAATATTTTAGCCTTAAGATAAAGTTTTTATTTGGTAATTTTCATGAAAGATATTTGATAAAATATGACCTTAGTTTCTGAAGTAAATAAATTTGAATTTTGAGTTGACACCGTGAACATAGCAATATTGTAGAGCAATTTTCTACTTTAATTGTCCCAGAATGATGAGAAAATGCAGACATGAGGTCAACCTATAAATTATACGTTTCAACCAAATGAAGGATAAAAGCTGTCATAGCATGCTGTATAAATGAGAACTTTGCATTAGATTAAATATTCAATGTTGAAGTTAAAATAGAAATGAAAATTTAATTTGCATTTAGTTCTTCTCCAAAAAGGTTTGGATTTGTTATAACAGGATTCACTGATTTATATAAAGTCTTTGTGCTTCAATTTTGCCATCTGGAAAATAGTGAATAGTATTAGTAGCGTCCTCAGATGGGTGCCATGAGGATTAAATGAGTGATATTTGTAAAGCCGTCAAACTAGTGCCTGATATGTATGTAGTACATGCTATTTACCTATTTTGTAAAATAAAATTTTACTTGTCAGGTAGGAGAAACAAACCCCCTTCCAAATAATATCTTTAAGGAGTCTATCCAGGAAGGAAAATACAATATAAGAAGGATTTTGACTTATCATAAAATTTTTGAAATGGACGTTTTTAAGGGAAACACAGAAGAGCTGCTAGTCCTTAGAGAAAATGTTAAAGCAAAGAATGGGAGGTTTAAACGATATTTACCTCCTCCCCAATGTCAGCCTATTTTCATATATTAGAACAATGCAACACAGAAGGTCACTCAGTCTCGTTGTCAGTTAATCTGTAGTATCTGTCAATCTGGTTCTTCCCATTCCCTGATCAGATACTTTTCTTTTGGCTCCATTGTCTTCCAAATAATGGAAATATTATTAGTACTAATAATGGGGTATTATCGATAGTGTGTGCTATGAAAAGGTTTGCTAGTATTTCTCATTTGAAATCTTAGAGCATGTGTAAACTTATTTAAAATGTGTTAGAAAGATATTGTATCCTCAGACATGTGATAAGTCACTGAGAGAAACTGAAAGGAGAATATCCAAATTCCATCTATTTTGGCCTCCAGGTGTTCTTTATAGGACATCTTGACTTACCTGATTGTTACTTTAAGCCAAGTCTAGAAAACTGGAACTTTTCCCTAAAGATGCTTACTGTGTTGGCATAGAAAAGGAAACAAGGGAATTTCTTCCTTTTTATTCCCCATGTAGAATTGAGGCTTTGTGCCTCCACAGATTAAATAATAACAGCAGGTGGTGGTAAAAAAATGGATATATTTGAGACATTTTTTGTCTTAGAAAAATCTCTTTATTAAAATTTCACCATTATCCTGTTGAAATAGGTAAAAAAAAAAGTGTTTTCTAATCAACCACACTTACAGGATTTTTGTATTAGGGCAAATTTACATATTAATTGTGCGGGAAAAGGCACTGAGTGGTACATATTAACTGCTAACTTCAACAGTAGTGAAGTCAAAAGAGAAACTCAATCTTCTGGCTTTGGAAGTACTTGTTACTGTTACTAATATTTTCTATCTTTGTTGCTGCAATATGCCTTGTGTAAATATCTATAATGATACAGGCTATATATTATGTTATAGGAGATAAGAACAAGATGAAGTGTCCCTTGCTTATATTTAAATTTTAATAAGTAAGTCCAAAGGGAATCCTTGATGCAGGAAATAGGAATGTAGTCAAGAACCTCAAATTTGATGCTCTGCGTTTTAATAAAAGATCCCTAGAATTTGGAAAGATATCCAGTGGGATAAGGCAATCCTTTTATTTCTATTTTTCTCATAGAGATGATTTTATATCTCACCCAAATGAAAGAAATCATTACATTGTGAATTTGCCTGCATTTAATGTCCTCAATTTGAAAGAAAAGAAGCTTTTCTTTAATTCAAGTAGCATTTTCTATTTTGCTATATGTATTATATTTGTAATTACATTGAAGTTACTGTTTGCTTATAACTGGATCATAATACACAATGTAAACTAAAAGGAAATAACTAGCTGTGTTACAAACCATTAATTTTCAAGGACTAAAATTGACATTCTACAGATGTAATTTGCTAGCAAATATATGCTTTTTCCCTCTTGGATCCTTTTTTATTTACAGGAAATCTTGGTTGAATTAATAAACAATAGCAGAAATCTATCATTTTAATTAGTTTGAGGTGGCATTTGTAGGGGAATTTTTAACTAAGACCTCTGAAATGCTGTCAGACAGGGGGCTAACACCAAAAGAAAGATCTGACTAAATAGGTGGTTTTTCAAACCAAACTCACTAAATGTACAGGAGATCCCACTTTAGATAAGACTCTTAAATTTAATATGAGATAGTAGAGCCATGCTCTTTGGCCTGTGTTAAATTGCCCAGCAGGTGTCTTTGGGGGACATGAGACGTCAAGATACTACTCTTACCCCTGAAATTGTCTAGCCTGTTATTTTCTTAGAAGCTGGTTTAGAAGTGAAACAAAGCAAACTGTTGGTTGGAATGATATTTTTTCCACTACTAACACCAAACTAGTTCTTTTAAGGAGTATATACCAATGTTAAAATGGCAAGGTGTGACTATTCCTCTCCAAGGAAGAAAAACAAACTACATAAGCCAGCATTTCCAATTTTGATACTGTATTTTACTTTTTTATATCAATAGTTTTACATATTCCAAATTTTATCATAACTAGTCACTATGTATTTGAAAAACTGTTCTTATATGTCATTTTCCTACATACTTTCTATCTATGATGAAAGCCCCGTATTCGTATGGTTTCCATATCCTCTATTGTAGTGTGCTCATTCACAGGACAACTATTCTTCAAGCATTATCTTCACTCAGAGACTTGCTAGGTGTTGACCAGAATGCAAAGATAGAGAAGATGTGTTTCTAGCCTCAATAAATTTACAATCAGTTTGGGAAAATAAGACAACTATGCAACATTTGGTTTTAAGTATTATAAAGGCATTACAAGTTATATTACTAGAGTTCAACCAGGATAGATGTAAGTTCTAGTTGGAGTGACCAAGGAAGAGTAGTATACTCATAAGTTTTGAATGATGTATAGCCGTTGACAACTTCATACACGTAACAATACCCATGACATACACATTTGATTTCAGGTGGAACTCTGCCCAAATTAACAAATAAAATGTTGCAATAATTATATTTTTCAATCTATAGTTTAATAATCAGACCAAATTTTCTACCTTTGTAATCTCACAAAGACAAAAAATTACCTACTAACATTTTCCCTTGATTTGCTTTTCTATTCGTGAGTTTCCAGACCTCTTGCATTTTTATTAGAATAATAAAGAATATTTTTAGAATTATGTGATTCAATACCATAGGATGTATATGAACAGCAGTTTCTCAACTAGCCATTATGAAGTCTCAGTCTACCATGTTTGGACAATGTAGGGAACCATATTTTGACAGTTCTCTGTGAAAAATTTCACCTTCCAAAGTGAATGGAAACAAAGAGATAGCTTGTAAAACTTGTGTATAGTTATTAAAGCTCTAAATAAAAATGTGCTTTTAGCATAAGCATCTGTGACGGTTAGTTTCATGTGTCACACTGACTAGATTATGTAGCCAGTTGTTTTGTCAAACAAGTTCTGACTTGATTGTTACTGTGAAGGTATTTCATAGGAGTTGTATCTATAGTCAGTTGATTGCATCTACAATCAACAAAGCAGATTGCCCTCAGAAACCAGAGGAGTCTCCTCATCCAATCAATTGGAGGTCTTAAAGGCAAAACTGAAGATTTCAGAAGTCAGAAAGAAGAATTTTGGTCTCTACTTCACCAAGCCAGTTTCTCCTGAGGAAGAAGCTTTTATTGGAGTTTCCAACTTGTGACTTGCCCTATAGAATTTGGACTTGCCAATCCCCATAGTTGTGTGAGCCAATTCCTATAATAAATCTGTCTGTCTGTCTGTCTGTCTCTCTCTCTCTCTGTGTATCCTATGAGTTCTGTTTCTCTAGAGAACCCTAATACAGCACTTTAATAAAAACACAAATATTTGGATCCATTTTTCATCAAATTAAAGGAAATATATGGTTAAAGGAAAAGAATTATTGACCATTAAATTCAGCCAGTTCGTATTTACTAGTTCCTTAAATCTGTATTTTGACTATTAACACAGACAATCTTCAGAAATCATATTTTAATTTGAATATAGTTCAAATGATTTTTATTTATCTTAGTTTACGGCTCAGTATTAAAAGTGACGATCTCTTTAAACATATTTTTGTTTATAAATTGCATATTTGGTTTCTCATTGCACATATATTAATGTTTTGCTTTCTCAGTTTTTTGAAAAAAAAAGGCATATATAAAATATCTACCTTCTAGATAGACATTTTTAAGTTAAGAGAGGAAAGGGAATTGCTAACATTCATTTAATAGAGATCATGAGCAGGCCTGTCAAAATATTCCAGGATCAAGGAGCAGCAGCAATTTCTAAAGCACAGTTTCAAAGATTCTTTATATTCAAGGAGGGAAAAGCTTTCCTTAATCTCTCATAAAAGAGCCTTTATAGTCTCAAGCCACACAAAAACAAAACAGAACAAAATGATTATATGATGTTATCTACAACTGGTAAGGTAGTGTCTGAAATTTTCTTAGTTGCTTGGAGACATATCGAACCAGAAACCTAAAGAACCAAATAGTATGTTGTACAGATTCAAATTCTGTTGCATGCATTTTTTTTTTGCCACAGGCTTAAATAATTTCCCAAACAAATAATCATCTTTTACCTTGGGTGCACATTTGATCTACAGTATTAAGTAATTCCCCTTTTATGACTGCCCTAGTTTTCTTTTTTCTACAAGAGATTTTCTTGTCATGAAAATTGCTTCAACTTCTGTCTGAAGGACTTAACTGGCCCGTCAAGATTCAGGTTCTTCCATGTGGGATATGGGACATACTTCAAAGGAGTACTGGAAGTTCATCATTACTCTGCTTTATTTGTCCACCAAGGTCAGGGATTATCTTGATAGTAGGAAGTGTCAAAGCCAAGGAGCCATTCTACGTCAGGCAATCAAAGCAAACTAGGATGCTTACACAGCAGATGAAGATGCGGTGGAAAGGGTAGTGTTTGGAGGTGGCCTGACTTCTTACTTAACATCAGGGGTTCACTGACTGAGTGTATCTATGCCATTTCTAATTGCTTCCAGAACTCCGATTCTGGCTTTTTAGGCCCCTCCCATTATCCAGAATTGCTGGGATGGAATAGGAGAGTAGCAAGAAATGGGGGTTTTGTTCTGGTGGTCGGCAGTTTTCAGTGTTTCTTCTTTGGGAATATAATATTTCTAATCTGGTTTGCTACTATCCTTGACTCCACAAGATTCTATCATTACACTTCAGTGTTTTTAGTTCCCTATTCACTTCTGTGAGTGAGGAGAGAAGAACCCCAGAGGCATCCTGGGATTTCTGTGTGTTCAGATGGAAACAGGATCAGTGGAATCCAGACTGGACTGAGGGAAAAGCTGGGGACTGGAAGTAGAAGGAATTACATTGAGAATATCGTTTAATTAGAAGACTCTTAAAAACTTGCAGTTGACTTTCTGAATAAATGGATAGACAGCGCAGCCTTTGGGCAATCTCTTTAGATTATTAGACAAAATCACTACTAGTAAATTGTATCTGGACTTTGCTTCTTGGAGCGTGCTCAGAGATTGGCCTGAACTTAATGAGCCATTTGTTCTAGCCACACATTAGGTTTGAGTCTGATTACTTGTAATTCATTAAATAAATTAAAAATTACCTGGAAATTTTAAGTTCAGTGTACTAAAGAATTTTATGATTTAAGCAAGAAAGTATAGTTTTATGAGCCATAGTTTGTGTTAGGAAGTTATCCCCCCACACATCTCCCTCCATAATTTCATTTCTGGCAGGATTTTAATTTCAGAAACTATGGTCCCAAGCAGCTTAATAGTTCTCACGAAGTTCTGTAGGTTGTTTGTCTGCAATCATAAAACTATCTTAACTTGATCCAAAGGGACCATAGGTTAATAATGGTTTAATAATGGTTTAATTAATGGGTTAATAGGAAGAAATTTCTTGATATTGAACACTTCTTTAATATCAGACAGTGAATATGACTAGCAAAGTTCACAGAAAACATATTCCTGATAAACAGTCACTGAAAATGGGTGTAAAACCATTAAAATAAATTTGTCAGGTACATAGATGTGGCAAAGACTGTGAGGTTTGTTTGCCTTCATGCTTTAACCATATTTCTCAAATTTTAGTTATACTTAGGCCATATTATTATCAAACTATTTAGGTAAGTAATAACTATTTTTAAAAATATGGCTTGGGGCAACACAACAAGGACAGAAGGAATGCCTCTGAAATAATCTATTAGGTTAAATAACTATGGATTTTGCTACCTTATTTGGTTTATAAGCATATTTGTAATGTAATTTTTGGTGTTCAGATGATGCTACTGCAATACCAAATGTTTTGAATTGTAAGTTTTTCCAATATCAAGAATGGAGTCACTAAAATGTTGACATTAACACATAGCTGCTTTTTACCTATTATCGTGGATATTTTAGATTGATGGACAATGTTTCCTAGGGAGAAGGAAGTTTATCCTTTATAACCACCTAACCAGCATAGTTGATGGTGGAGGTGTACTCTGACCTATGTTTCATTAACATTGTTACCCTACCAATCAGCTTTGTTAACTAAGAGGATGGGTAAGTAGAGTTTGCAAAGTTGGTATGATATGTAAAGTCGATCATCCAAGGTGTTTTCAGTTATTTGCTTCCTGATCAACATTATGGACACTATAATTCTTCTTATTTAAAAAAAATGTCCAAATTATATAGCAATGTGAGAATTATTTAGTGGCTGCCTTCCATGATTAACAATATTCTGTATTTACACCATTAAGCATGTATTAAAATGGAATAGGAAATATCTATTGATGTTCCTTTCTATACGTAAGGCATGTGAATCTATAAGCTGGTTACACCTTTGCAAATCAGTTTTTAGTGTATTAAATGGCAAGATGTAAGATTTGTGATGATGTTTACAGTAGGATCATTTTTTTAAAGGACAAAATTTTTTAATATATTTATGATGCTTGGTGTAGCAGTTTGGCATTGTTTATGAATTCCAAAAATAGATATTGAATTGTTTGTAAATGGTCTGTACTTGGGTGTGATTAAATTATGATTAGGGCCTTGATTGGGCCAAGTCAGTAGGAAAACTACACAGCAGAGAAGAGAGAGTTTTGATGTAGAGCCTGGAGAAGTTAAGACACTAAGGAGGACACAAGGGCGTTTTTATGCTGGAGCCCCTGGAAGTAAGAACACAGAGGAGCAGAGCAGCAAAAACCAGAGAGAATCAAGCCCAGGGAGAGAGACAGAGCTGGTAACCTGATAGACAACAGCTGGCCCTGCGGAGAGGCAGGGCAGCTGAGACCAGAGAGGAACAAGCCCTGGGAAGAGAGGAACCCAGGAAGCTTGAACTCTTGGCAGACATCAGGAGCCATCTTGCTCCCACACATGACAACAGACTTTGGTGAGGAAAGTAACTTATGCTTTATGGCATAAGCTTCTATCCCAAATAAATACCCTTTAAAAAAGCCAACAGCTTTTTGGTATTTTGCATTGGCACCCCTTTGGCTGACTAATACACTTGGATAGTCATTTTCCCATGTTGAAATTTAATAAAACTTATCTATTAATACATAACCAATTACTGCATGAGGTAAATGTGAAATGAAGGTTAAAATGAGTCCTAATTTTGGAAAATGACCCTCCAGTAAATTATTTTTAAAAACTCTTCAAATTAGAGATCATTCTATGGAATCAGATTCTAGTGGCAGACATGATGCAATGTAATTAAAAAGTAGTTATGTGACTATTATTTTCATAGATTTGCCACAGAGTTTGGCACTATGTAAGTCTTCTAAATTACCAATATCACTACTTTTAGTACCAGGAAAAAGAATTTTCAAAAATTTATATGATTGTTTTTAGAGTTTGTGTTTATTGCTATGGTCTCCATACCATGCTTCATGTGCTAAATATAAAATAGGAGCTTTTCTACCTATTTGGACTATGAACTTTCCTATCAGATCATCAGAACTCTCAAGTTGAGGTAGAAACTTCAGTGAAAAGAACCAATGTGAAATCTCAATTAAACAGTCCCATTATTTTAGATCCTTGAATATAAACGATGCACTAGGTACTGTGAAAGAATTGGCAGAGGTGACTGGTCCTTGTCAAGGAGTTTAAAGCTTGTATAATAGGAGGGTTAGAAAAATATATACTGTAGTGTTTCACTAGTGGGCATAGGTTCTAAAATCAGGATATATGTTGAAAATCACATATAAGCAAAGTGATCCTTGATAATAAGAAAAATGTCAAAGTGGAACAAGCCTAAACTTCAAGGCAATGCTTTGGCATTGAAATAAATAGCTATTTCTCTAGTTGACCCATACTCAGAATACCTAATCATAGCATACCTGCTATGATAGGTATTGCAGAAATAAAAATGAATTCAGTGAAAAGCCATTGCTTGTTTTTCCTCTCATATTCCTGGTTATCCTGAAATCATGGACAGGCCAAAACCAGTTGGTGGGGAGATGGCCTCTGTTTCTGTAATCTTTTTCTTCTGAGCTGATTTAACTGCAGGTCATATAAACTGAGCATGCACAAAAAAACCCTGACTCTTGTCCTTTAGGTGACCTTTGAGATGCCAGGAACAGAGGTCACCTCCCTCAGAACCAAGATTACGAGGACAGAGAAACATTGGAAACAGATCAAATGAACTCTCTAATAAACCAAATGGACTATGCCAAGTCAATGCGCCCCACTTCTGTCCCTTTCCCATAAAATCTCTCTAACACTCAGATCAGGGAGACAGATTGAGCCTTGTCTTCATGCTGGTCGACCTTGAGTTAAAACTCCTTCCTTTCTAAAAATCT
>PVKH010050060.1:0-10034 GCA_004027955.1 Chaetophractus vellerosus | reverse complement strand
TATATATATACATAAATCTGGTCTCTGGAAATGTCCTACAAAACTCAAGGGTCATCTGATGCTACCTGAAAGAGAATTAATATTTTCACTTAACTATTTCTTCCTTTTTAAAGAAAAGTTTCTCCAATTAATTTTTTCTTTACGCAAGACCTGTGTAAGTGGTGATTCAGATATGTTGGATTTTGTTTTGAAAGATGGTATGTAATGTTTAATATGATTTATTTTCCAAAACTATGGTCTAGGAAACATGGTGCCATTGATGCAATCTGCACCGAGCACAAGAGGAAATTGCTGGGGAAGGATGCATGTGAGGAAAGGAAATCCTCCGGCTGATTTATTGTTTAACACTGAGTGTACACACTGTGCTGGGCTTGTCACAGGCTAGTGAAAAAGGACACAGTCCCTGTCCTTAACAGATCACATATCCTTTTAAAAATAACATTTTGGTCTGCTTAAAAAATTAATGTGGTTAACAACAGAAATGTTTGAGTTATTAATAGAGAAATAATAATAAAATTAAATTACCTAAGCGCCCTGCTAAGCAAGTCTATATTTTATTTTTATTTTCAAATTCTAGAAGAACACATCTCAGAAAGGTGACCAAAGACCACATTTACAAAGAACAGCAAGAGTTCAATTTGGCAATACCTTGCCAAAAATAAACACTTTTTGGTTTTGAGGGGCAGTGCGCAGTGGGAGTGAAAGGTTTGGGTTAGGGATCCCCAAAAGCTTTAATTTAAGAAATGCGAATGTGCGCACTCAACTAGCGCAAGTGTATCCCAACTTTGGCCAAGGTTCCAAAAATTTAGCCCGACGGGAGTGTCCAAGGGCTGATGCTCTTTGATCTCAAACTTGGGCCCCTGTCTTCAGCGCATGTGCAGTTTGGCCGCCAGGGGTTGGTGGACGTGTGGCAGGCCTGTTTCCTCTCCAGCAGGTTTTTGTGGGGTCAGCAAAAGGGCCAGAGTTGCAATGATGGAGAACAGTTCTGAGTCAGGGAGCGGATAGGGAAACCGTTTTAAGTGAAAAACACTTCGAGTCGACTCGGGGGAGACTATAGGAGTTTTTTCACACACTTTTAAGTTGTAAAAACATCCCTGCAAGCAACTAACTTGGGGGAATAGACTGAAGAATTATGTGTAGGAAAAGAATTTAGGGGACAGAATAGGAATGCATGAGAAGGGGCGACGATATCGGAAAATTTCAGTACCATATTCTCAAGATGCTCTGTGCCCTGTCAATTTTCTAGGGAATCCGGGCGCCCCAATGATTCCGTCGGTCCTGGGAAACTTTTTTTTTTTTTTAGTATATCGCGCTCACTGCTTAGGGGTTCCCAACAGGAACCCTAAGGTATTATAATGATCGGCCGCACTCTCCCCAAATTCTGGAAGCCGCCCCGAGGGAAGAAAAAAAAAATCCACGGACGCCTGGAGTTGTGTAAGCTCGGCGAACCTGGGGACTCCTGGGTGGGCGGGGGCGCTGGGATCCCCTTTACCGCCCCCGCCCCCTCGCTCGGGCCGTCCTCCTTTCTCCCTCTCTCCCTCCATGCCTCGCACTCGGCCACCGAGCCCGAACCAGCGTCCGCTGGCGCGCTCTCACCCGCGCCTCTGGGGACCTCGCAGACGGCAGCGAGCGCGGCCGGGCGCGCTGGGCATGCTCAGTCGCCGGGCGCAGGGCTCGCGAGTCGGAAGCCTGTGCGCGGCCGCCGCCGCGGAGCCGGCCGGGGCGCACGGAGGGAGCGCGCGCGACTCGCTGCAGTGACTGCCGAGCCGCGGCGGAACCGGGCCCCGGACCCGATCCGAGCTCCGCGCGGGGCCGCCGACTCGCTTCCCGCGGCGCCTGCTCCCTCGAACCTCGCAGCCCAGCGGCCGGCCGCGCCTGGCGTCGGCGGGGCGCGGAGGAACCGCGGCGGCGGCATCCTCACCGCCTGCCCTGGCCGGGCCGCGTCCCGGAGCCGTCGGGTATGGAGCCGTGGAAGCAGTGCGCGCAGTGGCTTATCCACTGCAAGGTGCTGCCAGCCAACCACCGGGTCACCTGGGACTCGGCGCAGGTGTTCGACCTGGCGCAGACCCTTCGAGATGGAGTCCTGCTCTGCCAGCTGCTCAACAACCTCCGGGCGCACTCCATCAACCTGAAGGAGATCAACCTGAGGCCGCAGATGTCCCAGGTAAGGAGGCCGGCGCCGGCGCCCGCTGGCCCCACCGCGTCCCCGCCTCCCGCCGGCATGTCCCATTAATCATCCGGCTAATTTCTTTGTGTAAATGCAAACATCTAGGTACGCTCAGCTTGCCTTGCCTTCTAGCCCTCCGCTTGGGGATCACATTTGCTTTTTATACCTTCGTTCGAAATGGTTTAGCTCTCTAACTGAAAGCTAAAGCCCCACGTCCGGACATGGTACGAGGATTTCGTAAAGGCTCTCTGTGAGGCGGGAAAACATAAGTTGTCTTAGGGTGCCCTTCACCTACTTTTGGGGGATGTGGTCATTGGAGAGCAACAAAGGGAATTTGATCCAGCTTCTCTCTAATAACAATGGAGAGGGGTGAAACGAGACAATGCGATGAATTTGCTTTTAGTCTGTTCTGTTGCTTTACGTTTTGTCCTCATGTTTTCTTGAAAGAGGAACCATGACATAAATGAGGACTCTAGGAAGTGGAGGGCGTTCCGGTACCGTTATCTGTACAGGAATGACACTGGTCAAAAGGGAGGAAGAAGAAGGAGCAGAACGCAGCGGCTGTCCCCAAAGGCTCCCTGAGCTTGTGGCCAACTGGCAAGCTAGTTGGTTGTGTTTACAGTTTTTAAACCATGTGAGAAGGAGCGAGTCCAGTCTCTCTCAGCAGCGACAGGAAACGAGAAGTTTAGCTCGAGATTCCGCTTTCCTTCTGTGCTCTGTGCTCAGGTGCTGTGGTGCACGCTTGGCTCCTGCTGCTGGAGCCCTGCCTGGGGGTATGGCTTTGAGGTTTTTTTTTTTTTTTTTTTTTTTTTTTTTTTTTTTTTTTTTTAAGGCAAACCTGGAGGGCTGTGTGCACCCAAGAGTCAGCTCAAAAGTCACAGTTCAGTATGAATAGTTTGTTGGCCCTGTTGGAAACGTTTAGTGCAGAAAGATGTGAAAGAAGATTCAGCGCCTCTGTTTTCTCTTTCACAATGTAAAAACTACCTTCAACTTAAAAGGGAGAGGAAAGAGTTCCTGCCATGACACATTTTAGGACGAACCTTATATGATACGGAGCCTTAGCTACTTAGCAACCAGAGCAGTATCTTTTAAGAACAAACTGATTTTATATGATTTAATGTACTTAAGGTTAGAGCACACACAGTCGTCTCATATTCTCGGTGTCATTGTTTCAGCAGGGTCCCACTGGATCTCACATTCTGAGGGCATCCCTTGCCCCTCTGCCTTCAACCTGCTGATTGACAGCCCCTAAGAAAGAACAGGCTTATAAGTGGTGAGAGCTGTATGTATTTAAAAAGTGAGGTAAATTATTTCATCCTGTCCCATAAACCTAGGCGCTTGATTGCTAACTCTGCAGAGCCTTTCAGAGTTGTCCAAACTCTTAATATCCTGTTCCTTTTATGCTGGGAGCTGCGGTCATGTCACAGTTCTATATGAAACTATAGCTGGTTATCCATCCCCTCCAGACCCCCATTCTCCACCTTGCTCATATCCTCAGGAGACAGCTTGGGTCAGTGTGCTTTGGCCTACCAGCAGAAATTGCAGTGCTGTGAGCATTTCCTGAAACTTCAGCTTCCTGGAACCCTCTGGGAATAAGTTGTTCTCAGTAGTTAAGTTTTCTGGACAGCTGAGGGGCTCCCTTTAAAAAAAAACAACAAAACCCTCAGACGTTTATTTGGATGTTAACAGTAGATGGACTTCTTTTGCTCTTCCTTCTCCTCTTAGAAGAGACTATATTAGATGTAATTTGACCTTTTTGATCACGAAGGAGTGTCATTATAAGCATCATTAATGAAAACTGAGCGAATTTGAGGTCCTGAGAGCTCTTTTCCGTTCTGGGGCCATTACAATGAATACAACAGGATCCTTGCCCTCAAGGAATTATTACACTGTGCTATCAGATAAACCACAAGATTATAATGATGTAAATAGTACAGCTGAATGACCTTCCTGAGTCCGATGTGCTTTTGAGTTCCTAAGTCTGCTGAGTCCTGGGCTTTCTTATTGCAACTTCAGTAGAATTTCCACACAGATGTCCTATGAAGTGAGGGCATCTCCCAAAACCGAATCCTGGCAGGCTGGCATCTGAGTATGTTGATGGTTAATTTTGCTTGCTTCTTGCTTCTTGGCCACCTTGCAAAGAGGTCAGGTTGCTAATAGCTGAATGCTGAGCAGGTGAGTTTGTACTATGCAGATTACATTAAATCCTTAAATGAGACTTATTAAATTGTTTCATGAAACACGTTGGTTTAACATGCCTACAGTGCCCAGCACCTAGTATGCACTTAATAAATGTTCCCTATTAGCAAAATTACTTAAAACATTTTTTTTCTGATTTTGTCACATTAAAACGTAAATTTTAAAACGATTCCAAACGTCTACATGTTCAGCAGGGCTCACATCCCTAAATATTTCTTCCTCTAACTACTAATATTTCTTTCTAGGGAAAGTTTCTAGCTGCTTCTGGTTATAGGGTTCCAACCCCATCTGCTCTGTTCATATCATACAGTGTGATACGTCGTAATCTAGTGAGTTCCGGTGTGTCCCAGCAGAATTTGCTCTTCTGAAGTTAGAAATCTTATTACTTGTATTTGTGGCTTTTTGCAGTATCTAAGTCAGTCTGTCCAGCTGACTGAGGTTCTGTTGAAGATATTAGTTTGAAATAAAGTATTTCCTTTTAGCACATGGTTTCCTAAGACAGGGGATACTCAGAAGCTCTTGCCTCAGTTTTGTGGCATTTTGAGACTGTTATGAACAGATGTTGACAAAGGAAATTTTAGTTTATTGATGTTTTGCTTATTGTTTGTTTTTTCCCCTCTGAAATAACTATAAAATTACTATCCTCTTTTGAGTGTTTATCTCCAAGGCATGGGATGTTCTTTCATTCTCTTTGTATTTGTTAGCTGTCTACTTTATTTGAATTAAAAAAATAACTCTCCACATAATTATTGCTCAGTTATAGGGTTGAGTCTTGGGTTCTTAATAAGTTAATTGATTATCCTTCAAAATAGAAATATAAATAAGTGAGACCCTAGTTTGCATACCTATTGTTATTCCTGGTTGTGAGCCTTGTTTTGTTCTTGCCATCTTGGTAAGGTGACCATCTTTTTCAGTTCAAAAAGCAAAACATGTTGGCCAAATGATGTTTTTTTTTTCTTTTTAACCTGAGATAGATTTTGTTTTTATTAAAAATGGGTTAAAGAGGTAAACACTAATCACATTTAGTTATAATTGAACAATTCTTTTATTTTAAAGAATAAAGTTCAATAAAACCCAGATGCACAGTGAGAAATCTAAGAAATTTGCCTGTACATAATAGACATAATTTTCATGCAGACAGTGTTCTATCCAAGACACAAAGCAAATAAATGATTCTGGAAGAGAAGAATCTACCCATGACAATAGTACCAGGGGGTGCATTGGAGAAGGGCATTGGTTTTGAGCTCATTGTCAATTTTGCTGGGTAAGGAGGTCTCCGTGAATGTCCTCATTTCCCTATGACCAATCATAGACCTGCTCTTGATGAGGTTATCTTAGCCTTGTTATTTTTCAATTTTTAATTTTGTTTTAAACTGAGTCTTGAGGTGGGAGTAATATATTTGATGGACTTATCGACCTCTGTGTACAATATAGGCGGACTTAGAAATGTCTTAAAATGAATACTATTTGGGCGCCAAGGATTCCTTCAACAAATATTTATGTCCTTCCACTCTGTGCCAGGCACTGTTTAGACACTGCATGAAGCAGTAAACAAACTAAACGAAGTTGCAGCTCTCATGCCATTTATAGTCCAGTGGGGGAGACGGACAATAAACAAATACATGACTATATAATATAATGTGTGATGAAGAGAATTGAAGCCCGGTGATGCCATTTTCCAGAGGGTGGTCAAGAAAGGCTTCTCTGGGGGCTGACGGCTGAGCCGAAACCTGAAGGGAGTGAGGGAACAAGAGAACGTGGATGTTTGAGAAAAGAGTATTCCAGGTAAAGGGAATACCAAATGCTGGGCATGCTAGAGCAAGAGCAAGAAGGCTAGTGTGGATAGAGGAAAATAAATGTAGAAAAGAGTAGTTGGGATGGGGTGAGAGAACATGGAAGCCAGAGGACTTTGACTTCGACTCTGAGAGAACTGGGAAGTCAGCACAGTGTTTTGAGCAAAGGTGTGACATGACCTGCCTTACCTTTTCAAGAAGGTCACGTTGGCTACTGTGTTGAAAGTAGACTACAGAGCTGCAAGGATGGAGGCTGTTTTAGGCTAATACAGCCTTTCTGACAAGAGATGATGGTGGCTTTGATCAGGTGACTGTAGGCAGATTGTGAGAAATAGTTGAACTCTGGATATATTTTGAAGGTAAAGGAAACCAGGATTTATTAATAGAGTCACATGAGTGGTTAAAAAAAATAAAAGGGAGGAGCCATGAATGGCTTCAGGAATCTTGACCTGTAAATTGGAAAAATGGAGTTGCCTTTTACCAAGATGGAGAAGATAGGAAGAAGAAAAGCTTTGGGGCAGGTGTGGGGAGATTTGGAGGAAGAGATGAAGGTAGCTATGTTGGAAATGCCCTGTAGACATCGAGATGGAGATGCTGAGCAGGCAGCTGGTCAAGTCAAAGATGCATATGTAAATTTTGGAGTCATCAGGGTATAGATGGCATGTAACTCATGGGACAGGATGAGATCACCTAGGCAGTTGGGATAGAAAGAAGAGTCTAAGGAGAGAGCCCTGGGACCTGCCATGTTTCAAGAGTAGAGAGATGAGGAGAACCTGTAAAGGAGTTGAGAGGGAATGGCCAGGAAAACCAGCAGAGTGTGGGTCCAGGAAACCAGGTAAATAAAGTGTTTCCAGGAGAAGCGGAGTGTTCACAAGTGTCAAATGCTGCTCATAGATCAAGCGCAATGAGGACTGGGAATCATAGTTCCTTGAGTCCTTGAAAAGAAGGGTTGGTGAAGAGTGGGCAAACACACAACTGGAGAAAGTTCAAGAGAGAATGGGAGGAGAGGATCGAGACAGCAAGTAGACATATCTTTGGGGGTAACTGCTGTAAGGAGTATAGAAAAATGGGGCAATGGTTAATAGGGGCATAGAGATTAAGAGAAGGTTTTTTTTTGTTGTTGTTGTTTTTAACCATGTAGAGTTTTTATTTTACATTCATTAAAAGTGTTCTTTAACATTGAGATATAGGTTTTATCACTCATATATATGTATTTGTATGTATGAAAAATGTGATAGATATGTATTTATGTAAAAATAAAAATGAAATATATTTAATGTATTTCCAAAACTTCTTTTCATTCAGATGTAACTCTTCTGAATTCCATTTCAACTTAACTCATTGATTTCTGTGTTTTTTTTTTCACAAAATATTGTTCTTTGGGCATTAACTGTTAGTGATGTAGCACTCTAAAACAGGGATTCCTAATCTTTTTTGTTCCATGGACCCCTTTGCCAGGCAGGTGAAAACCACGGACCCCTTACTAAGTCCACACTATACTGTGTATTATTTAATAAATATACATACCCACACCAACACGTCCCCATAAGAATAGTAATTTTTTGAATTTCAATTCAAGCTCATGGATCCATTGTTAAGAACCTCTGCTCTAAAAGAATGCACCCAGTATTATCCCCAGGATTTCCTTCCAAGCCACTGATACCCATTGTGTTTTTTTTTTCATTTTCAAACAATTTTATTGAAATATTCATACATGAACATTCATAAACAATAAGCGTACAGTAAATGTTGTGAACTTACAAAACAAACATGCATAACATCATACCTCATTGTGTTTTGATGCTATTACTACTTTTTTTTAAGCAAAGAAAACTATTTCTGCCATATATAAGCATACATTCCTTTCAAATACTATGATTATATTGGTTTTAGCATTAATATGTGCATTCTAAATACACGTTTGCACTCCCAGTCCCCTAAACGAGGTGGTATTGTGTACAGATTATTGGTTTATACCAAGGGAGGGTGGGGGAAAGCCATCACTGTTCAAAAGAACTGGTGTCAGTCATTTCAGAGTAGTCATTATTTAATCTTTCTTTTCAAAAGTCAATAGCCATTTTGCAATTTGTTAGATTTTTCTTTTTGCTAATCTATAAGTGTAATTTTAAGCTCCAAGCCATTCTTTTCATGTAAAGTAGTGAAAGTGTCATTAGTGCTTGTTCTAACCTGAGTTCTCTAGAGACCAGAGCCTCAGGCATAGATTGAGAAGAGCTGAAACTTTATTTGAGAGAGAAAAACCGGTAGCTACCAGAGTGAGGAAAACTGAGTGTCTTTTTTTTTTTAAAGGGGAAATTGAATCATGTTTGTAATGCAAATGGGATTGATCCAAAGTAGATCACCACTGATTTCCTAATTTTCAAATACCATGGACTCTTTTTATTCTTTTTCTTTTAACTCTCTGTGGCAATTGACATTATTAACCATTCTCCTCCTGAAACTTCCTTTTCCCTTAAATCTCACCATACCATACTCTCCTGTTCCCTTATACCTCTTTTTTTTTTTTTTTGTTATATATCCCCCCCTTTCTGCCTGTTCCCGCTGTGTCCATTTTTGCGTTCTTCTGTGTCTGCTTTGTCTCCCCCTGCTGCAGCGACGCGCTGAGTCAGCTCACTGGGTAGGCAGCTTGTCCTGCTCGCGGGCGGCTCTGCCCCGCTCGCCGGCGGCTCTGCTCTGTTCGCGGGTGGCTCTGCTCTGTTCGTGGGTGACTTGCCCTGCCCGTGGCGGCTTTGCCCTGCCCGTGGCAGCTTTTTTACCCTGCCCACGGCGGCTCTGCCCCGCCCATGGTGGCTTGCCCTCTCAAGGCGGTTTGCCCGCTCGGAGAGGCCCCGGGAACCGAACCCGGGGCCTCCCATATGGTGAACCTGCACCCTATCCACTGGGCTACAGCTGGCCCCCCCCCCTTCTTGGTTTCCTTTGCCAGCTTCTGTTCATCAAATCATTTCTTCACGTTTTTTAAGGGTTTCTCCTTAGTGTCTTTTCCCATCTTCTTCCCTATATCACCTCATGGCATCCATGGTTTTATCTACCTTTCATATGTTGATGAATCTCAAATTCATATTGACAGGCTAGATCTGCCTGTTTTACATCCCTGCTTCCATTTCTTCAGTCAATTCATGAATGTTTGGCTAGAAGGATGAGTGAAAGGCACACGATCAGACTTCACTGTAGAAAGACCATTCACAGTGGAGAGAAGGATGGGGCAAGACTGGAGAGGAGCAAGACTGCTATCGTAGTTCAGTCAAGAGATAGACCAGTGAAAGCAGGGCGAAGAAAGGGTGCTAGTAGAGGGCTAGAGAGGAACAAAAAGATTACAGACAAGAGTTGGAATAGACAGGACTTTGGGATCTCTTAGATGTAGTGAGGTAGAAAGTATCTATGATGAGGTTAGGTGATGAGGGGGAAATAAAAGAGGAGCAAATTTTAGAGGAAAAGGGAATATTCAGTTGAGTTTGAAGTTAGTGCCAGCTACCTTCATATTTTTAGCCACCCACTCTGTAACTATCCCTTACTTTATAACTTATTCTTCCAATACCTGAAATTCAACGATATATTTTTTTAAAGATTTATTTATTATTATTTATTACATATCCCCCCCCCCTTTCTGCTTGCTCTTGCTGTGTGTCCATTCTTCTGTGTTTTTCTATGTCTGCTTCTTGTCTCCCCCCATCCCCGCGGCGACGCACCGAGTCGGCCCTCCACGGCGGTGGCTCGTTCCGTTCCAGGGTGGCTCCATTCCGTTTCCACGGGGGGCTCCGCTCCATGTTTCGCGGGCAGCAGTCCTCCATGTTTTTGCGGGCTGCCGGCTTCCGCTTTCGCGGGCAGCAGCTCCGCTTTTCACAGGTGACTTTGCCATG
>PVKH010050059.1:0-10038 GCA_004027955.1 Chaetophractus vellerosus | reverse complement strand
GTCACACTCCAGCCTCCACCAATCGGAAGCCGCCCAGTGGTGCTTCCCCATTTGTTGTTTGCCTCCAATCGGGAGTTGCTCTGTTGCACTCCCTCCTCCCCTTACCCCCACATGTTATAAGTAGCAGTGTTTCCCTAATAAACTTAGACATGGTCGCCCAGCCTTGTCTCCGGAGTGGGTGTGTGTGCTCCGTCCGTCGCTCGCCTCTTCACCAGTCGCCCTGCCGCCTCCCCCTCATCGTGTGCAGATCCCGGATTCCTGGCCTATCGTTCTTAAGGACGCTTAAGTCCGTAAGGCTCCCGTGTACCCGGCCTGCCGCCGGGCATCGGGACGCCAGTGCCCGGCGAGCCAGTCGACTTGCTGCGCTCGGGGTGCCTGAGCCTGGCCAGCTTAGAGCCCTGAGCCAGTGAGCCGACAACCCCCCTTTTCCCCCTTCTTCCCTTTCCCACTGTTCCCCTTCGTCTCCTATCTGGTTCAGGAGGGCCACTTGGAGACCCCTTCGCCTCCAGACGGCTGGGAGGCCCCTCGGGGGCAGCAAGCCGAAACCCCATGGCAAGCAGGGTCACCGCCGAAGAACGCCGGCAGCCGGTCCCTGGTCCCTGTGAGTAGTGTCGTCGCCGAAAAGTGCCGACGACACCAGACCATAAAGCATAGGTTACTTCCCTCACCAAAGTCTTTTGGCATGTTTTGGAGCAAGACAGCTGCCGACGTCTAACAGGGTTCAGGCTTCCTGGGTTCCTCTCTTCCCAGGGTAAATTTCTCTCTGGGCTCAGACTTGCTTTTCTCCACAAGGCCAGCTGTAGACTATCAGGTCAATGGCTCATCTCTTTCCCTGGGGCCTCCTCTCCTTCCTCATGACCAAGCTCCTCTGTGTGCTTACTTCCCCCAGCTCCAGAATTAAAACTCCAAACTCCCTTTTCTGCAGTGCTGTTTCTCTGTGAACCCCCACCCACCAAGGGGGGGTGGGGAATGCAACATCCTACTGACCTGGCCCAATCAAAGCCTTAATCATTATTTAATCAAGTAAATGTAAAACCTCTGAATCTAATATACTCTAATACACCCAGGGGAAAAGACCAGTTTACAAACACAATCCAATATTTCTTTTTTGGAATTCATCAATAATATCAAACTGCCACACATATGTTAAAATGCACTCTGCAGTTTGTGAATGCATATTTAATAAATGTTTAAACATTTACCTTTTAATTGTTTTAAATTATCTTTAACCAGGATGGGCTATATAAAGTGACAGAGATGAAGGGAAAAGGTGAAAATGAGGAATACCAACTTCAAAATGAAAAAGTAGTGAATGATAGTATTTTGATAGCAACATTTATGAATAATTTTGTGTAGTTGTTTAACACCATTATCCAAAAAATTAATGAATGTATAAAATAACTTCTAAAATATAAAATGTCTATTTATATATTTTCATATCCTAACTTTATATATATAGTGATCTGATTCAGAAAACATATAATCAAGAAGAAAAAAACACATTGGAATTATTATTTTCTGTTAGATTATATATCAGGAATCTCTTACATTGTTCTAAAGTAATTATAATAAATGGCAGAAACTTAAATTATTCAAAATCAAAATTATTATGAAACTATGTAAATTGTCCAATATTACCTCTAAAGCATTCCACAACTAATCATAGCATTGGTAAAAAATAATAAAAAATAAAAATTGCAAAATGATTTACAATGGGAAAAAAAAGCAAATAGCATAAAGTAGCAAATCTATGCCTATGTGGACCAAAATGTTGTTTTTCGAGATTGCTTTCTTTGAATACACAGTTTATAGGTCAATAATTAAGGTTGACCATTCTCAAATTATGAAGATTTTTCTCCCCACATCTAGCATGACTTTGTCCAAGTGAATCAGTGTACCTGTTAGAATTTTGTGAATTCTAAAAGATTATGTTCTTGAACTAATCCATTCCTCTGAGCATGGGGCCCATTGATTGCATTAAATTCAGTTAGGGCCTTTGGTTAGATTACTTGATTAGATCAATTTAGGGCTTTTGATTAGACTACATCAGTGAGGTGAAACCCAGGTTGGGACTCAGCCCTCTTACTGGTCATACATAAACTAAGGACACACAGAGAGACACAGAGAGAAAGAGAGTCACTATTTTGACCCTGCTATGAGAGAGAGGCCCAGAGAAGCCCTGAGAGGCTGAGAGAGGTCCTGAGGGCTGGAGGCTGGAATCAGTAGAGCACAGAAGCAAGGAAAGAGGCCCTTGAGGGGCTGGGCTCATGGAGCAGCTTAAGGCTGAGGACAGGATTTCATATGCCTGATGTTTGAACTGAGTTTGAGGAGATGGTGAGCCTGGAGGGGAAGGCTGGGACCTCAGCAGAGATGTGGCAGGATCACCAGTAACTGACTTTGGTAAGAAAGCATCTCTGATGATGGCTTGATTTAGACATTTTCACAACCTTGGAACTATAAACTTTTACCCTAATAAAAGCCAACTCGTTTTAAAAGTGAACTCATTTTTGGTATATTACATTAGTAGCCCTTTAGCAAACTAAGACAATCAGAAAATTAAAATTATAACTCAATAAGGTTACATCCTCTTTTAAATTTTAAATATTTATCAATCAATATAAATAATGATAAGATTACATATGAAAGTACATGATATGTTTATTGTTTTGGCTATTTTAAAGTGCATTGTCATAACTCACAATAAGATAAATTTGTGGAAATATTTTAAAATCCTAAACGTTTTAATGTATATGGTTTAAAAATAAAAACGGCAGGAGATGAAACTGACTACATAAAACACTTTAAATTTCCTTTAAATACTCATACAAAAAATAAGGATACATATGATGGTTAACACTTATAAATACTGAAGAAATCTTTGTCATACCTCTGCAAGTTGGCATTACTCCACTCCATGTGGCATTAATTGTACATGTCCTGATTCTGGAACCATTTAATTCCATTGTATAGCCTGGCTGGCACATGTAAGAAACATTTTGTCCAACCACATAATCATCTCCATATCTCAGTCCATTGGCTGGTATACCTGGGTCTCCACAACTGATTACTATCAACATTGGATTAAAAGAGCAGGTGGTTAATGTGGCATGCATTTAACACAGAAGAGTATCAAGCATATGGCATATTTAATACATAAGCAGGGAGAATTAGTTATCATGTTCACTTTAATCATAAAACATAAGCATATTTAAATTCCATCTTGATAACTACTTATTTTTATCAGGTGTGCTTATTACAGATTATACACATATGGTTTAGAAATTGTCAGTTAGACCCTGTAAAGGCTAGGTTAATTTGTAGGGAATTCTAATGCTGCAACATCTTTAAATCTGCATTATAAGACCTTGGAAAAGTCCTCCCATAGAAGCAAGATTTTTTAACTTAATATTTTGAAGTCTGCATTAATATTTATGGTGACTGAAAACCCCAATTTACCAGATTCACCAGATTGGAAGTCATATTTCCTGCACACCTTCACTCAAGTGAATATTATAAAAGATTTTAATTTAAACAATGCTGCATTCACAAAGAAAAAGAATAATAAGTGAAAGTGAATGAACTATAAAATGTAAATTTATCATAAATAGAGCAGGCTACATAATTGTGGGAGCCAGTGAAAAATGAAAATGTGGCTTTGGCTAGGGGTGAGGACATCAATCTCTCCTTTCTACAAGCTCATCGCCAACCCATGGCAGACGGCATCCCACGCTGGGACACACTTGCTACCCGAATTGAGGGTGGGTGAAAGGTCTCCTCCAAGTCACTTGCCAAACATGCTTTGGTGCTGCCAACCTGGGAGGGAGGCGGCCAACACGCTACACCCCATTGATATAGCACATCAACCAGCTGGGCAGAGGGCTTCCTGTGTCCTGGACCAGGAGCGGGAAGGTGAGGCCAAGGCAGGGTCTGCAGCACCAGGGGCAAGGAGCCAGAGATCCAGCCCTATCCCTAAGAGGTAGGGAATTGGGACTGCTCATCAGCTGAGCCAAGCACTTAGCCCATGCTCCACTATCCCATAGGACTTCACTGACAAAACACAAATTCAAAGACAAAGCTATTAAGAATTTTAAGATGGAGATCACAAAGCATTAAACCCTAAGCATGGGGACCTGAGGAGCATGGGGTCCTAGCGGTTGCACTGATCACACACACATGAAGCTGGCCCTGATAAAATACATACGACAGATTGCTATTTATTTATGCTGCTACCCAAATACTTTCAACAAATATGAGGCAGCTTAGAAAATAAAAATAATACTATAGAAGGCATTTAAGAAAAAAACATAATACAGACTATAAATAAGCCATAAAAGCACTAACTGTTTTGAGGCACCTGATATCATAAACATGATTTGGGCAATGACTCGGTTAAAAGCTTTCTGGCAGCTAGTGGAAAAAGGAAAACATATATAGTTTTCCTTTATTCTTTTCTGGAGCTGGAAAGCATGTAGTATACTTGCTTTTAGTCTAATGAATCTTCTTTGTTCATAAAAGGGTAAATAATTTTACCAGATAAATCTCCATAATATTCTCTTTTTAAAAACTAATTCTTCCTAGAACTTTAGAGGTATGAGGTTAAAGATTATGAATGGATTAAAGCATGAAATATCTCAAAAGCCTTAAATTGCATTGTATTTATTAATTTACCATTAAAAATTATGAATGTCAAGATTCCTATCATATTAATCTAATTTGTTGAGACTACAAAATTTTAAGACCGTGAATAATGTCATTTAAATTAAAGAACAATATTCAGGGCACTGCACCTGATAATCCAATGAGCCCTTGAGATACTTTGCTGAAATCACATTTGTTGTGTTTCAACCTGACTCCTAATTAGAGTTTTGCACATTGGATGATTTTTCTCTTTGTGATTATTGATGAGGAAAAGATTTTTAATGATACAACAGAAATTAGGTTAGAAATCAAATAATTCTGCTCATTTCCTGATAATATCTCATTTCTTCTTCCAGTTACAAGTTTATAATCATATAAAAATGAATGCCTTCAAATTACTTCATATTCTTTTATGTTTTTAAATTGAATTCTTAATTATGAGGAGGATATTTAATGAGAACACCTACAAATTATTGATATTTCCTGGACAGGGTTTTGCAGATTGAGTTTGAATCTTGGCAAGAAGGAACAGCTAAACCAGTCGTGAGGCACATGAGCTGAGGAGCAGACACCAAAAAAAAGGACAGAGGGTTTATTTTACAGATACACTGAGTAAAAGTTCTGTATATGCATATGTGGCTGCAACATCAATGAAATGCCTGAAAACAAAAAGCTTCAGAAGAATTTCTTGGTGGCTTCCTAAGGAAGCAAAGGCCAATCAAAAGAGCAGTTTCCAATAGCAACAGTCTTTGTAAACAGCACCTGCTCCCCAAGTCAATTCACTCACTACCAGGTTGTTTTCAAGAACAAAAAGAGGATTTTGGTCTTTTCAGACAAAACCTAGAACAGTATCTCTTTAGGGCTTCACCCTAAAATCCATCAGTGCAGGACAACAGGTGCTATGGTTTATTGCAAGAAATTCTTTTCTAAGGTCACTAGAATGACAAAGCACACATCATGTGCACACACACACACACACACACGGCAATAAATTCCATGAAGACAGATCTTTTGTCTCTTTTCTTCACTGTTGCATTCTCAGAGCCTAGTCTAGTACGTGACCCATCATAGGAGATTAAGTAAATATTTTTAGGAATAAATAAATGCTTATGTGAATGAATCATTAAATAAATAGCTCACATCTTCCAAAATATAGAAATTTGTTCTAAAAGTTTGAATTTTTCTTTTGGGAGGTTTTCTCATGAACTTCTTTAATGTAATTGATGCTTATTTATCATCATTTATGCTAAATCTAAATAGTCTCAACACTAAAAGTATAATGGATAATGGTGGTAATTCTAGTTAATCTAAGCTACTTCAAAAACTGTTTTCCTTTTTAAATGTGCAATATAATATGCAGATTTAAATAACAAAAATCTTATTTCCCACACAGCTTAACAGAATTCTTATATTTTTACTTAATATTTAATATATATTTTTGCAGATTAATACGTACAGATCAGCATAATTAATTTTTAATTACATCATAATCCATTATATAGACATACATGCAATATAATTTATTTAACTAACCCTCTATTCTCTGAGTTTTTCCAGTTACAAACAGTTTGCAGTAATGAACATACTTGCTCAATTATCATTGCATACTTGTTTACTATTCTCCTGATATTCTCCTGATTTTACATAATCTCTGTATCCAAAAGTTAACTTCCTTTTCAGATCTCACTAATTTTCTCAACCTTAACCCTGGCATTAATGGGGACAGAAAATTCTTTGTCATAGGTGGGCTGTCTGGTAGGATGTTTAGCAGCATCCTTGTCCTCTATCTGCTAAATGCTGATAGTACCTCTCTCCCATTTGTGACAACCAAAAATATCTCCAGACATTGTCAAATGTCACCTGGGGCACAGAGCCTCACATGGTTGAGAACTACCACAGTAAGGGATTTAGATTCATTTTTGGTTCCACCTCACTCAGTTTCATTCTGGAACATCCTTAGCCTCTCTTGTGTGAGACTAGCCCTGTCTTACCAAACTATCTTTCTACAATAAAAAAATCTTTGAGAATTTTTACTGGCTTGCTTCCAGTAAGGACCATTTCTATACTGGTTATTTGGAACAAAAAAGCTTTGGATTCACTTATCACTAGGACCTGATTAATTATGCTGTCCCTGGCTCAAATGACCAACACCTGTCTGATGCATGGCATTAGGCATTTTGGAATTAAAATTTCTGGCAGGCAAAAAAAATCATCCAGGAAAATTAATGAACACTTTCTTTCTAGACTGAAATCCTTACTCCACTTGACAAACCCTGTCCTGGCTCAGATTGTGTCTTCTTAGCAAAGGGAAGCACTGTGTGCTCTGTGAACCAGAGTTGGCTTGACTTGTTAGAAACTAAAATTATAACTAATATCCTGAAGTGTTTTTGTGCAGACAGAGAAAAAATACTATTTTTGAACAACATTTACTTAGTTTTAAAATCTTTTCTCTCTCAGTCTGAACATCACAGAAAAGAATTTTTTTTTTTAAATCAGGGTACTGATTTAAGTTGCTCTGTTATTACGGCAAAAATCTTTTTCTTCCAACTTGGCTTAGTTCCATGGATATATCTTAATAGCTAAAATTCCCCTTCCAAAGTGTGCATGATATTTGAATGCACAGTCTTGAATTCACATATACTCTTTTACCCAACCATGAGAAAACTAGGGATTTTGAAAAGCTTAGCATGTCTGTGCTGGCAGTGGATTTGATAAGGACCTGTTTAGTCCTTATCAAAAAGATGAGGGGCTGGGAAAAGGGAAGAGTCCCCACAAAAAGGGAAGAGTCCCTTTTTGTGGGGCATACTTTAAGGCAAAGATTAATTAAATGCTCAATTTCTCAAGTTCATTGATGATCTGAAGATGGTTGAACAATAATAGGTGGGATTCATGTGAGAAAAATTGTAACTTTTTACCAGCATCCCTACTTTTGCCAGAAAGGGGTAATGGGGTGGGAGAGATTACATTTTTATTAAATTATGTTTATCTTTATATGTTTCCTAAAATCATTAAACAGATAAGGCAAATCACAGCTGACACATCTAAACATATAGTTGGAAATGGATTATTAAAGAATAGAGAAGAAAGACTGTGTGTGTGTGTGTGTGTGTGTGTATTTTAGCTGCTTGGCAATTAAGCAAATAAAAAGGCATACTTGCAAATTACCCTGTTTGGAAACTCTCAAAGGGCAAAAATGCTTGGAATGCCAAAGCTCCCTTACTGGCCTAGGAAATATTAGAGACCAGAGAATTTATTTACTGGACTCTTTATTCACAGTTCCTGGAAAAGTGCCTCAATGGTGGTTTTGCTGTGATTTTTACTAACTGCATCATATAATATTTCCATTGATTTCATTCTACTGAATTTAAAATGATTTTTAAAAATAAAAATATATATTCCTTAAATATGACAAGGTACAGTTGAATAATATTCTAAAAATTGTTCCTTCCTCTGATTTTCTGAGGCATACTAAGGCTCTAGGCTCTAGTCGTCCAAGGGTAACTGGCTCTGGTTAAAACTACTTCAAGTAGCCAAAATTTTACACTAAGAAAATAAAAAAAATTCCTAAATATAATTCAGTTCTTCACATTTTACTTTTACCACATGATTGTAAAGAGAATAATTTTTAAACTATATTCCAAAGTCTATTAATTTTCTTAAGGGCCTCCATTAATGCTTCCATAGTCAAATCATTCTCTATTGAAGCATCTATCATATCTTCTATCTTGTTGATTTTTTTTCTCCTTCAATAGATAAATGTCCTAATTTTAGCAGATCCTCTCTGTCAATGATTATGTGAGTCAATAATAGTCTGGTTCATTTCCTTTTACTTCATCACATTAAAATAGAGTTACTTTGTAATTAAGTTACATTATATTTGCACTGTATGTTTGGACACTTATTCAAACTCTTTGAAGACAAACTACAAAAACCAAGAAGAACTTGGAATTTTTCATGTTAAGCAGGAAGGGTTGATGAGGAAAAATAAATTTAGCAAGTGTTCAGTTCACTGAGAAATACCATAATTTTTCAGCATTTCAATATTAAAATTTTTTTAATAAAGAGGAAATCAGAATCAGAAAATTTAGAAAATACATTATAAATTTCTTTGCATACTTGTTTTCTATCTCTTATTATTATATTATGTCATATACTTGACCACTCTAGTAAAGATAAGGAATAAAACAAGGGGAAAAAAATTCGGAAAAAAACAGAGTCAGACAGACTTGGGTTTAAATCTTAGATCCTATACTTTCTAGCTTGTTACCATGGGAAAATTGTATTTTCTCTCTCTGAGACCATTTCTTCAACAGTGAAATGAAAAAGATAATAGCATAAACCCCATAAATTTGTTGTGAGAAATAAATGAAAGAATTTGTATTCTAAGTAATTTAATTTTTTTTCATTATTTCAAATTCATACTGGGTCTTTCCCTATAGTCACCATTAAAAATGTACCTATAAAAGGAATATAGACTCAAAATCTATTAAAAGCATATTTTATTTGAGTTTAAACTTATTGATATGCACAGAGAAATTAAACTGAATGGGAAATTGTATCCATTTATGTAGTAGAAATTATTCCTTAGCATGAGCTCTGCATGTAGTGTCAGCAAATTCTTTGAGCACTTTGGTGCCTCAGCTTCTAGATCTATGCAATGTGAGTCGGGACAATCCCTACAAGTTCCATAATTATATGAGTCTGTAAATTATATATTTCAATTAATTAACTTTCACTGCCAATTAATAGTAAGGAATCAGAAACATCGGTGCTAAGCCAATTTGATTGGCACAAACAGGCATTGCCACTATGTAAGACTCTTTAATTACAGATACTTGGATTTTTTGGTTTTGTTTTTTATCTTTCTTCTTTTGGGGGATATTTTTATTGTTGCTTTTGGTTGCTTTTGGTGGTCAATAGGGTGGTAGATAGTACTCTGGTCTAAGAGTTCTCAACTTTTAGTTTAATAGCTATTCATTATTTAATTAACAATTGAAATAACATAATCAATATAATATTTCTTTTTTAAGAACTATCACAAAGGAATGCTTTCTTTATATGTATGATATGTTATTTGTAACTAGTCTATCTTGAACTGAGTGATTTTTCATTTGATTAAAAAAATTCCTTTGGAAAAATAAAGACATTCAATTAAAAATGCAATGTAGGGGAGTGGATTTGACTCAGGCAGTTCAGTGCCAAGCAAATAGAAGCGTCTACTCAGGGGAACCAGTGTGGCTCAGTGCTTGGGTGCTGGCATGCCACAGATGAGGTCCCGAGTTCAATGCCTTTTATAAAATAAAAGCAAAGTAGGGAACCAGCTGTGGCTCAGTTGGTAGGGCTCTGGTTTACCACATGGGAAGCCCCGGGTTTGGTTGCTGGGGCCTCCTGGAGAAGGCA
>PVKH010050058.1:0-10035 GCA_004027955.1 Chaetophractus vellerosus | reverse complement strand
CTGACTAATACACCTTATTTGAATAAACAAAAGAAGAAGCAAAATAATTTAAGATTATGACTTGAGCCATGACAAAAATAAAGAACATGCTGTGATAGAGAACAGTTGACCACAAATGAGAGATGAGTTCTGGGGATGCCTGCTGTAGATGGGATGGTCAAAAACCACTTCTCTGAAGAAATAAAATAGAAGACAAGACAAGAAGGATGGGGAGCAGCAAATCATAGGAGAAACAGGCCAATAGTGTTCCGGGCCTAATGGAACAGAAAGTGCAAAGGCCTTAAGATGGAAAAAGAATCTTGAAGAGATCAAGGAACAAGGAGGCCATCATGGGAGAAACTGTAGTCAGCAAGAAAGAGAACAGTTCAGGGTGAAATATGATCCTAGAAATTTTTGCCAGTTCACAATGTTTAGAAAGTATGGAACATTCCTTTATGAAATCTAGATTAAAAGTCTGTCTCATATGATAGTCACATTAATACATATAAAGTATGATAATGTCAATATGAGAGCTAATTAGTATCTAGTATGATTTTTCAATGATCATTTAAACTATGCCCTGAAAGAAATAGATTTACTTTCAGAAATATGATTCAATTTTTTGCTGAACAAAGAGATACCAAAGACCCTCAGGGTATAAACCATTTCTTTAATACATTCTGCTGAAGAAAGACAGCCCACTGTGCTCAGAGCAAATTTAGCTGCCAAAACTCTGCAACAAAAGACTTTGCTATTTGCTAAAGCAAAGATTCTACTATGAAAATTCATATGGAAAAATGTGGATAGCTCACTGTCTAAAGCTGTTTCAAACAAATTAAATGTCCAAAAGCTCCACACATTTAATCAAACAAATGATCATATATAAAGCTTATAAAATAGAATCTATCTAGGGAAAAGAGATTTTTAAAGACAAGGCTTCAAACTAGAAAGATCTCAATGCATATTAGGTTTCACTATAAAATTGAATCCCAGCTTAAGTTTGCAAATATTTTGGAACTCAGCCTAGAACAAGTCCCACAAGAACCCCTAGAGCATCACACAACTCTTTACATTTCTCTCTGACTAGACCAATTGCTCTTCTGGGCCAAATTTCTAGACGAGAGAGAAGGTATCTTGAGCTCAATGCACTCCTCATTTTATTCAGGCAAAATTATTCACTTTCTTCTCTGTGCTCCCTTGAAAGTTTGTAACTATCTGGTACTTCACTTTCCCTATTGTAATCTACTTAGCTGACCTTGCCTCTGTCCCTCTCGGTGCCCCCTCCCCTATCACAGCTACCACCACTAGGTTATATATGCAACAGATTTTAGTTCCTATCAGGCTCCTTGTATTTGCAATTCAGTATATATTGAATTAGTGAGTGAATTAATTATTGAATGAATTAGTTCATCAGTCAGTTGTCAAGCTAATAATATATAGAGGATAGGAACTGAAAACAAGTTAATAAAGAGGAATGATGCATGTAAACATTTATAATTTCTGATTTCTCCAAACTGCAAAAATTAAAAAAGACTAATATTTGATATGTCTAAAAATTAAGCCACAAGGGCATCTTTCCTACCTTCTCCGAATGCTCTTTTAAAATGGAATTAAAATTATAAATATTTGTTAAGAATTATATTGTATCAATCACGTACTATCAGGTAGCATGCTAAGCACTTAATGTGGATTATTTCATGTAACATCCATAATAATTTCAATCCTCCTTTTAGAGTTGCATATTTAAAGGCATAAAAAGATTAAGTAATATATCACAGAGCCAATGAGTTACAGTTTTGTGGTTTTCCCCTGTGCCTAAACTACAGAAAGTTCTATATTAACAAACAAGTACAAAATCCATCCAAAGAACTGCACAAATCATAAGTGTACAGTTCAGAGAATTACAAGCTAAACATGCCAATGTCAAGGAACAAATCGTTTTCAGCATTCCATAACTATCATTTTTAGAACACAAATTCCTTAACGTGGAAAAGGTTTTGTAGGTTATTTGAGCCTTTATCTCTCTTAATTTCAAATGTTTACTTTTCTTCATTTAAATAAGAATGAAGGAACCAGCTGTGGCTCAATTGTTAGAGCCCTGGTTTACCCCATGGGAGGCCCTGGGTTCAGTAAGCAGGGCCTCCACGAGAAGGCAGGCCACCACGAGCAGGCAAGCCGCCGTGAGCAAAGGCAAGCTGCCGCTCGGTGAGCTGACTCATCGGGATGCTGCTGCAGGGGAGACAAGCAGACACAGAAGAACGCAAAAAGCAAAAATGAACACAGCAAGAACAAGCAGCAAGGGGGGGATATATAATAAATATAAATAAATAAATAGATAAATAAATAAGAATGGACTAAGAATTAGTGTAGGTTACTAAGTTAGAAAGAGCACCAAATTCAGATGAGTTCTATTTTCATATTCAGACTCTGTCTCTCACCAATGGACAACTTCAAGTAAGATATTTCACTTTTTTTGGCTCAAATGTCCTCACTTACAAAATGAGTGTATTGAACTAAGACAATATTTTTTCAAATTCCATATTTGAACATACTTATTGCATGATTTATTAGCAGGGAGTAAATTTATTTGGGACATTAAAATATCCCTTTCTTGCATAAATCTGAATTATTGTTAAATAAACTGCAAATAAGTATGGCATTATATTTGAAGCTGTTTTGGAAGTCAGAGCAAATTGAAAAAAAAATAGGTACAATCTTCCCATCATTCACTGTTAAGGAAAACATCACCTATTATCAGCCTTTTCCTCCTATAACTGCATTACATAGCAGGAAACAATCTTTTGAATCATCTGTTTTAGAGAGACTTATCAACCTCTCCTTATCATAGATACTTCTGATCCATATGTTTCTCCAAGATTTCTTGTTTATGCACTCATTTTTCTACATTTTTTTTTTGCTTCTTTAAAGGAGCTTAAAGAGCTCATTTCATTTCACTCTCTACTATCTCTGATACAACATCAAACATGCAAGTTTTATAGGTAAGAAACACTTGAAAACATAGCTAGACTCATTATATATGGAGATGATAGATATTTTATAATTTTGAAGATAAAATAATGATTTTCTAAACGTAATATCCTGAAGCCATAAAGAAAAACACTGAAAAATCTAACTACATACAGATAAAAACAATATACATTTTAAAGATACCAATTCCATGCACACACATGCACACATTTAAAATAAAAAGGTAAAAAATAAATGATACACTAAAAAACTACTAGAAATACATACAATGAAAATGGAATGAATTAATTTCATATAAAAGAAGCTCTTACAAATAAATTTTCAAAAGAAAAATATATAAAATTTGTTACAATACATAAATATGAAGTTTACAGTAAAATAAACACATGATGATAAACCTAAGATTCTACGTTCATGGAAGCGGATGTGGCTCAAGTGATTGAGCTCCCACCTGCCACATGGGAGGTCCTTGGTTTAGTTCCTGGTGCCTTCTAAAGAAGACAACGAGCTGGCACAATGGGCAGGCACAGCAAGCTGATGCAACAAGATGACACAACAAGTGAGACACAAGAAAGAAAACATTAGGAGAGTCAAAACAAAGCAGGGAACAGAGGCGGCTCAAACAATTACGCATGTCCCTCGCATGTTGGAGGTCCTGGGTTTGGTTCCGGTGGCTTCTAAAGAAACTAGGAAGATGAAAAGACACAGCAAGTGCAAACAACGAGAGGGATGGGGATAAATAAATAAACAAAAAATAAATCTTAAAAAAAAAAGATTCTGTGTTCAATCCCATCACAATAAAATGAACACAAGCATAAACAACTTTTCAGATGTAATAACAGACAAAACCATTTTATATGTTATTTTCATGAGTAAAAATTAGTGAAAATTTTGAACAACATCTTGGAAATATTGTAAAAAAATTTAATATGCTAAAGTTTGGGGTTCAGCAATTTCAATATTAGAAATTTAGTCTCAATATAAAAATCACATAAATATGCAAAATATAGAGACAAATACATTCATTGCAAATTTATTTATAAACATAGAAACACAAACCCAAGTGTCCATTGTTAATTAAATTATAGTTCATTGAAGTCTTTGAAATAACCTAATAATCATTTAGATTTCTCATACTTTTCCTTACATTATGCCTGAACATATTGATATTTGAGACCTATAATATTATAACTTACTTCAAAAATGGTAGATTAGGGTACATAGTTTAGTGTGAGAGTGAAATATTCATTCCAACAATGAAGCCAGCATTAGACAGACATAACCAACCAATCACTGAATAACTCATCTAAGGCAAACTACCCCATGAGGGAAGTACCCATACCATGGGAAGATTTACAGCATGAAGAATAAAAGCTAACTCATGTTCCCTGTGGGCCTGGTAAGTTTTTTCCCAATTTTACCTATCAAATAAGTTATTCTTATCTAAGGGAGAACTTGGCAGGGGGACCCAGGGAGTAGAAGGGAGGAAGATTGGAAAGAAGCTAGATGATTTTAGGGAAAATCTCTCTTCATTAATATCAATATTGAAGAAGTTGTAGCCTTCTGAATATGAAGCATTTAAAACAGCTTCTATATAATGAAAGGAAATAAAAATTATTACAAGAAAATTGCAAGTTATTGACAAAATGACATATTTTGGGCTTTTAAAAAAGGGAAAATAGAGAAAAATGTGACAGTTAATGAATGTGATGCATTTATAGTAGTATAGGCATAAACATATCAGAAAAGATACAAAAATTTAACAGAGGTTATTTGTCAGGAAAGAAATATAAAGGAGATAAAAGGAGATAAGTTAAACAGTATCATATGGCTAAAAGTGAGAGAAAATAGGAGGAAATAAAATAATAAAAGTGAAATTAATGAGATTAATACCTAAAGGAAACAGCAGATGTTATAATAGTATTGCAATAGATATGTGTAAATTTATATCTTGATATGAACTTTTTCTTTCCCACTCTTTTCCCCTTTTTTATTGCAGTCTATCTTCCATAAACCTGAATAAAAATTGAATTGATTTATACTTAAGTTCAAGAGATAAAGTATCTTTAGATTGTATTAACCTAGAGATTCTTAATTAACAGGGGAATTTTTAGGAATATTTGTGCCCAAGACCACTATCATTTCCCCCCATATGCTTAAAAAACAGTCACTTTAATTAATTATGACTTTATATTTTTTATTCAATTTTGTGATTTTTTGTATTTAGTCCATCATGTATTTAAAATAAAATAATAACATTCATTCTGCAGTAACACAAAAGATCAGATTGTCAAATCACACTCACATGAATCAGAAATCTAATTAGTAATATAGCTTTATGAATAATTTTGATGATATAAATAATCATAGTGCACAGGTAGACAAGGAAAAGTGCAGGATAATGTATGCAACTGTATTATTTTCGCATAAGAAAGCAGCTGTGTTGTGAAACATCTCCACATTTTACTCAGATAGTTACGAAGCTTGGGGGGCATTTCATGGACAGTGGCTCATAAATACAAAGACCCTGCTTTGTTTGCCATGAGCGGTTGTACCTGGTATATCCTGCCAAAATCTTCGCATAGATGTGGACTCTCCTATTGGAAAATATCATAAGCTTGTTTGCCGGGAGTTCTATCATTATCTTATTTACTAGGAAATTTGAATGAGAAAAGTTTTTTAGAGGGGTTGGGGGTGGATAGTAGATTCCCCTGAAGTAGAGAGAGTAGATTGCACACCTATTGTTTAACCACTTACATCTGAGATCCATAGATGGATATCCCCTTTTGCAAAAATAGATATGTAAATATCAACACTCAGGAGAAGTACACACAAATAATTAATTTGAGATATAAGTAACAGAGAAGTATATATTTGTTATACAAATTGATTGGTAAATCTCTTTTTTAATGATCAATATCTTGAAAAATGCATGTATTTGCTAATTTGTAAGGTAAAGTTGCATCAGCTTTTACCATACTAGTACCCTGAGAGCAAAGAGCTAAAGAACACAAAGAAATAACCTTATAATGCAGAATGCTTTTCAGGATTTATATAAATTTATAATTGACTAAGGCTATATTTCTTTCAACTTGCATTCCTGTTTTGGCCCTAAGACTAGAGGGCTATGTTAAATTATATAACCTCTTATACTTGACTAAAATAATCATTAAATGTGTTAAATATAGTTAGACAAACAGGGTCTAAAAGCATGTACACAAGATATAAAGAAATAATGTAGTAAATCACCTGACAATAATTTTATTGGCCATGTCTGTAAGAAATGTGGATAAGTTTAGTTTTCACATAAAGGTAATAAAAGGCAAGAAGAATAAGACTAGTATCATTTGGTGGGCTAGTGCATCAGTCACCTATGCCGGAGTTAAGCAGGGATGAAGGAAAACAGTTCAAACCAGTTCTGCAGCCAGTGGAGGGGGCGCACAAGAAAGAGTTAGGACCACTCAAAGATCAGTACTAAATTCCATTCCTTATTTGGTGAAAGGGCTAGTGGCTGGCCAAAAACTGCTGGAATGCGATAAAGGAAACAGTTAATCAAAGACTTAAGGACTTGTGCTGGAAAAGTTAAACTTTTTGGATGGGCTGTAAACTCTGAAGTACCCAGTCAATGGAGAAACAGGGGAGAGCTTGCATGTTAGGCTTGGGGAGGAGGGTATAAAATAGGTTACTCTCCTTTGCTTGGTGCGCCAGCCACATGTTCTAGTTGAGTGCCCCTTCATGCAAGATGGAAAATAAAAACTTTTCTTCTCCACAATCAGGTGAGCTTTATTTCTTCCAAAACCAAATTTCTTTCTAACAATGTCTATTCTAAAGATACATATCTCGGGAGCAGGTGTAGCTCAGTGGTTGAGTGCCTGCTTCCCATGTAAAAGTTCCCAGATTCATTCTCCAGTACCTCCAAAAAAAGTATGCATATGTCTTTAACCATTATGTTTACATTTTACATGTCTTCTCTGATATAGCTCTAATATGATAATAAGAGACAGTAAATGGTAGAATTGTTCATAAAATATTAGTTAAAATCAGTTTTTAAAAAAGTTATTTGGACAACTTTCAAAGTCTAGGTGTCTAAATCACATCAGAATTACAAGAAATAGGAATTTCTTTTATGTAGAATGCCTGACAGAACCAATAGCTATTACACCCACCAAATGATCAGTTTATCAATGACAGCCAGATGAAAGACCCATGTTCATAAAAAGTGAATTGGGCACGTTTTACTATATTTTATGTTATACTGTGCTGGTTCTTAATTTCATCAGAGGATTTAGGTTTTATTTTGTTTTCTTCAAAAACTTGATTAGATAATATGTCACTCATCTCTTAACACAAACTTTGATAAAACTGGGAGGTTTTGAAATGAATTAACTTTAGTTTGTCCTAATAATTTTTCCTATATTTCACACAAACTTGAGCTGTAACATGATTCTTTACTAACTTGACAATTTAAATAGAAGTTAATGATTACTATGTCAGTTAGCAAAATATATGTAGGCTTAAAAACATTGGACTGAAGTGTCTTAATTTGCACATAATCCATTAAGTAAAAACTGTTATTCTAATTAGTGACAATGTAACAAATTAAGATGTAAAATTTGATTGGTACACTGAAATTTAAACTTAATTGTTAACTGCTAATCTAATTAGCAAATGTAATAAGCTTAGTGAAGTGTTTCATCTGGGAAAAGAGAAATGCAAAAATGCCAACAAAAGAAAAGAATAATAAATAATTTAAATTGTGCTTACCTTACCACCTAAGACCAGAACTTAATAATCAGAAAGCTCTTTCTGAGACATCATTAATCTCTGATGACTCCAAACCATCTTGTATCCATGAAAGATCAGGAGGGTCAGCATTTTCTTATTTAAAAAAACATTTGAGATGTACATACATGTGTTTGAAAGTAATAATAATTTTGAAAGTTTGTCACAAAATAAAAATGAGAGATATATTAGAAAGCAGCTATTACCTGATAGATGTTAGTTTCTAGGACATCCTCTAGAAAATTACTCATACAGGTCTTGAAAATCCTGGCTCCACCATTCTCATGAAACTATTAGTCTTTAACTAATATGGTGAACAAAATATAACAACCTTCTTGTGATTTTTCCAAGAGACATGCTGCATATCTGCAATGAAGGGGGAAAAGTATCTACAAATTCTTTGGTAAAAGCCTCTTTATTTAAAAAATCAGGCTTGATTATTTGCTCTTTGGCATACAATTAAACCAATTTATCAGAGAGTAAATTGTGTTTTCTCAGTGGTCTCAGGATTGAGAAGATAAGGAGTCTAAAACAGGAAAACATTTGGTCTTTCATGCACTCATTTATTGAATGCCTACTGTCAACAAGATAATGTTAAAGTTGCTGGGGACACAACACCCAGCAATGCAGACAAAATCCTACCTTCCACATCATTACATGGTAGTGGTGACAAAGTACAACAAACAATTTAATGGACAATATGATGTCAGAAAGCAATGAATGCCAGAAGAAAAAGAAAGCAGAGTGAGAGGGTTGTAGATTGAATGATAGGAATGTCATGGTAGGCCTCTCTCAAGAGGTAAATTCTGAGCGAAACCTTGATAATGAGAAAGATAACCACATGAATTTCTGGGGAAGAACTTTCCAAAGTGAGGGAATAGAAACTATAAAGGCATTTTGGTTGGAGAATGTTTGACTTGTGTGTGGAACAGTAAGGAGATCATGTGCCTGTAATGAAGCAGGGGAAAGGGACAGTGGTAGATGGTAAAGTGAGAAAATATCTAAGAGCTTATCACATGTGCTTTTATAGGCCAAACTAGGGCTTTGTATTTTTTCTGTGTGTTAGGGAACAATGGGAGGTCTTTGAGAATTGGGAGTATGACTTACATTTTTAAGAGATAATCTGACTGTAATGAGAAGAGACTGTTGGGATTGGAACTAGAATATAAACAGTAGACAGTTTTTAGGAGTCTATTACAGTGATCAAGGTAAGAGATTTTGCTGACTAGCAACTTTGTAGGGGATGAGAAGTGGTAGAATTTGGAATATAGTTTAAAGTGGGAACACAAAGATCTTGCTGTTTAGTGAGATTCAAGGTGTATTTTGAAGGCAAAGCAATAAGATTTTCTTATCAGTGTGACATGGTTGTGAAAGAAAAAGTGAAGAGTGTCTCCACGTTTTTAGCATAAGCAACAGAAATGAGGGAGTTGTCATTTGCTAAGTTAGGAAAAACTTGGGGAAGGTAAGTTCTTTTTTTGCATGCGGTAGGAATGTCAAGAGTTTGATTTTAGACATGTTAATTTTAATTTGCCTTTTAGTAGATCAATATAATATGCTGAGCAGAAAATCAGATATATGAGCCTCAAAGTCAGAAGGAAAATCAGAGATGAATAAATATATTTGAGAGTGATCTGTATTTTGAGCCATAAGGTAAGATGGATTACACTGGCAGAATGTGCAAATAAAGAAAAGAAGGATATTTATGTTCTATCTTATAAAGTCTGTATCCTTCCAAAAATATCTCTTGTTGATTCCCACTAATATTTCATATGTAAAATAAAGCTGCTTAGATTACTCAACATCCTTAGACAAACTGAATACCCAAAGGGATAATTATATCCTCTATAAGTGTTTTTTTTCCTCCAGTTTGTATAATATATTTGATAATTGGGTAACAAGTGTGCACTTGTTAGTACCTATTCCTGGAATGCTTTTACCAAGATATTTGCATGGCTCACTCTGTTCCTTCATTCAAGTCATGCTAAAATAGCATCTCTTTAGAAATATATTCCCCATTGATCTTCAAGTCATGATTGAAAAACTGGTTGTATTAGCCAGCCAAAGGGGTGCTGATGCAAAGTACCAGAACTCTGTTGGGTTTTATAAAGGGTATTTATTTAGGGTAGAAGCTTACAGTTACCAGGCCATAAAGTGTAAGTTACTTCCTTCACCAAAGTCTGTTGCCACGTGTTGGAGCCAGATGGTTGCCGAAATCGGCAAGAGTCCAGCCATTCTCTTAAGGCTCTATAGTCCCAGCTTCTTCCAATATCAGCTATAGTCTGTGAT
>PVKH010050057.1:0-10034 GCA_004027955.1 Chaetophractus vellerosus | reverse complement strand
GGGGGCGGTAAGTATTAGTGGAGTAACAACTTACATTGAAGAACAAGTTACCTATTAGTTTATTAACAGTTATATTTCTATCCATATCTATATCCTTGCAGGCATATATTTTCACACAAGTATCAATTCACATGTAATACACCAGTATGCCTTCAAGATAATTCTGGCGTTAACTTCAAATACCAAGTAGAGTGAAAGTCTTAGCTTTGAGACAAGTGTTTCACTGGTGGACCTGATTTGCATACTTGTCCTCTTACATGGTCCTTATTCCGTCATAAAAGGCTCGACAGTTGCTTAAAAAGTAGTCAATAAGACTTATTGGCTTTCAACATTGACTCCACGAACTTCCTCAAATACATTTATTCCTATTGCTAAATATTTGTTTGTTCCTATTTGTTACATGCAAAAATTATTGCACAAAGAAAAAAAGGTGTTTGTTGTTTCTACTCCTTTGTGAATGTGTTTGCTGATATTTTCTCTAAAACTTCTGTCAGATCTCCCATAAAAGACCTCTGATATTTACAAAAGGGCTTTGGAAATTATTTTTATGAACTGTTGATGGCTTATGCACGAAATTGACTGTCATTTAGGCTGACTGCTGCCTACAAGAATGTGCTCCCCTATTGTGTGCACTCCTTTCATCTCTAGTGCCTTTCTGTACCTTCCTTGGATCAGCCTTTAGAGATAAAAACTATCAGTTTCACAACTCTACTTCCCCTGTTTAAATTCATGTGGATTTTACAATTCCTTCACCAATATTAGTTATTTATTGATCATTTCTGTATCTTGGAAAACTCAAAGAGCATATGTCCCAGCTGTACTTTGGACAAATGATAACTTTTTAGTCTCTTTGCAGTTAATTTAGATAAGGCACTAAGAAAGGTCTGGCACATAAGTGTTCAATAACTATTAGCCAATATTATAGTTATTATTTTATATTTCATTGTTTAAAAAATCAAAATTTAAAAAGTATAAAATTCTTTCATAATGTGGGGTTTTTAAAAGAATCTCACCAAGATATGCCATGTGGTCATTGAATGTGTCTCAAGCTGACAATAAGGAAATGCTATATTACATTTCTCTTTTAAATTTATGAAGATAGTAAAGACAGCACCTTAATTACTAATAAAACTTTTTCCTAAGAAAAATCACATACAAATTAGAAATAATTCTGTCACTTGGGTTTGCCCCTAATAGTGGAGGAAATTTTACCTCAATGCTCTGGATATAGGACTGAAAAATAAAGAAGATAAATATTAGAAACAATAGAAGCAACATCAAAACATTAAGATGACAGCCTAAAAAGTATTTACAAAATCAGGCTTTCATTTACTTAAGACAAAATAATCTATCTGACTTATTATATGTCCTCATTTTCTAAATTTACTGTATTTCTAAGTCTATCTATACTTTTCTACCTACAAAGTTGGAAATATTTATGATTTATTTACATGTAATTAATAAATAAAAATAATGCATCTATTTACACTTAGAAAAATTTCACAAGTCATCTTATAGATAGTATGCAATAATAACACCTATCATTGTTATGTTCTCTTTGTTGTATATGTGTTGTTGATCCTCCAAATTAAATTCCAACCTGTAATCACGAGCTACAGTGTGTTCTGTAAAATGCTGTAAATTGCTTTAATCAGAATGAATCTTAATGAAGGACAATGGACAATTCCCCATCTATGCAGTCAAGGGTTTTATTCCATGAGGCCTCAGAGAAGATTGGCAGGATTTCTTGTCACCTTAATCTCAGTTAAGAGCCTTTCTTTATAAATGAATCTATGGCTGTAAGTAGCCAAAACTAAACATCACAGTGGAGAGTCTAATTTATACACAATATTCTTTAACAGAGAATACCTGAGGCCTCATATAATTTAATATTGCTTAATTTGAAACTAGTTCAGACAATGAATTACAGAAAGCTGTAGTGGAACTGCTCTTTGTCAACGGCATAAGAACAGTTTATAATTCATTCCATTTAGGGCTATGAGAGTATGTGATGCTTAATGAATGTTTGATTTGGGGGATAACTGCATTTTTACAAGGTTTACTAAATGAGTTTCAATTTCATATAAAATGAAGCTGCACTAAAATACAGTTTCCTACTTGTTCCCACCCCTTTTCCTGGTTCCCATTCCTCTGTTTCCACCTCCATCATATTTTGATGAATAAATATACCATCTACTTTCTTATACCCCACTGCCATAGCATTATTATATATAAGTTTGCTCAAAGGCTTCATTTCTGCTAAAATATGAGATAAGATACTTTTTACTTGGAATATTTCATTAATCCATCATTTTGGAACCTGGGTCATTTTGAGTGACCAGAAACATTAATTAGTGTTGTTTGCTTATGCTTGGCATGTTCCTTATTTCTCTAGAACAATGCAGTCTACTCCAAACTATATATTTGTATTTCCCTTTATAGAGCTAGAGAGAAAATTAGGCAGATATACACCTAAGAAAAAACATATACACATATGGACATTTATACATCTAAATGTTCTTCCTTCGCATATTTTTCAAACTTACTGCCAAAAGCATTTTATTTCAATAAACTTAAGCACAGCATTTTAATAAGACAGTTGCAGACTTAAATATTTTTATAACAAAATGGGGAATAAATTAAGAAAATATATATACAATTCTTATTCTAGCAATCTAAAATGCATAAACTTTTTCTTTCTCCCTTACTCTCCAATAGAAACCCCATGTGATCATTTAAATGACTCTTGAATTCCCAAATCATTAATAAATTTTGTTGAAATGCTAAGTAGTATCTATATTCATCCAAAAACTAAATGAACTAAGCAAAAATAAATTTAGATTATTATCATATTTTAAAAGGCTAACTCTGATGTATTGCTTTTGTTTAAATTGATAATAAGAATATGCAATATTTTATTTTTCCTACTACATAAAATGAATTCCTTATTTATTGAGAGCAATATTAAACTGAGGATCAAATAGTTTCAATCTTAGACACTTTTTTAATGGAAAATTGGCCTATTAATTATAAAAGGTCTTATGCAAACCTGTGCAAGTAATATGTTTAAGATAATGAAAATTGTCAAAGTTTGTGTTTGCAAGATAGATAGATAGATAGATAGATATGTGGAGGTACAGGTATATTTCTATCATTTTTCTTGAAGAGACCATCTGTGTTTTTTGGAGTTATGAGGAATATTCATACCTAAGGCGAAATAATGCTCTAGATACTTACTACTGGTTACTGGTTTGGTTTGATCTTTCTCAGTCTTCCTCTATTTCTCACCCCTTCAGCCTTGTGTAGTTACATCTTTCTATGCTTTCAAATGCCATAATTTTAAAATTAAGGTACTTTTCTTCACACTTGGCTATGAGTACCTACTGATTTAGGCCTGTAGCTCATGACTTGCAGCCAATTTGGAAGCAATTTGCCGATCATTATTTACATGTTTCTCATATATGTATATATATAAATTATCTATTTTTGTTATACTCAGGCAGTTTACTTTCTATAGTAAATCACTTAATAGATTTTTAGAAATTCAGCATAAATTTGTACTTAGCATTTATAAGAATTAAGTGTTCTCTCTTCTATTATCTGTAGATGTGAAATTTCTTATGCCAGCATTTCTGTTATTTTTCTTTTAAATAACATTTCTATGTGAGTATTCATTTTTAATAGATTTTGGATTTACCTAGTAATACAACTTGTTTTTCTGTTTCATTGATTCTTTGTTTGTCGTTATTATTCTCTTCTTCCTGTTTTTCAAGTATTACTTTGTTGTTATTTTTCTATTTTGTTTTGAATTGGTTAAACTTAGCTCCTTTCTTATCTTGATTTTATTATCATGAAGCTACTATAATATATAGCTGCCTGTGAATACAATTTTGACCACAGGCCATAAACTACTCCTCCTGTTTACATTATTTTATGAGTTGTCTGTAATCATCGTTTTGTTTTCAGTAATTTACATATTTTAAAAACTTAGAGACTTTTAAAAACTTCTAATTATTTCAATTAATTAAATCAGAAACCATGGGTTTTATGATATTTGTATTGGAGTATATAAACATGTTTCCTTTGTGAGTAATTTTTCAATTTTTATAAATGTTTCATCAATACTTGAAAACATTGTGTAGTATATATTTGTAGATAAATGTTTGATATGTATCTGTTTATGTGAACCTGATTATATCCTCATCATTTAGTTCTATCTTTCCTATCAAAGAATAATTAGAAAATTCTCCTACAGAAAATTGTGCACCCATATATTCTTTCAACAAATAATGAGTGCTATGTGTCAGTCATTGTTCTAGTTCGAAACAATCAACTACCAATCAAAATGACTTTCATAGAGCTCACAACCAAGTGGAAACATTGGGAAAGAAATAACTTCCCAACCAAATACTGGTTATATTTGACTAAGGGGAAGACAGGTTAGAGGGCAGAGGAAGAGAGAAGCCAGGATATTTCTTCTCTTCTCTTTTGTCAGGCAGTCATTCCAGCAGTGGCAGCATTTCCTCCATTGCTCTAACCAACAAACAACCTCTCCTGCACTGTATAACTCCCACCAGAATACCATCAGGATTCCTGTTTTTCCCAGGAGGCCTCATATCCTTAATTTCACCAATACTACCTTTACTTATAATTCTAAATATATTTTGTAGGGAGTGAATTTATTGCCAATTTCCCTAACTTTATAATCATTTTAATGACACAGTTTGCTTTTGAAAATAAGTTGATAATGCACTTAGAAGTATAAAACAATCTGAAGAGGATAAATCTTTGAAGAATTCTTTATTAAATTGTGACTTGGAAGAAGGTCCCTGGAAAAGGATTGCTTCTCCTCAATAGGCATACATTTTGTAATTAAAAGGGATGTCTTGGGACTTCTTTCAGTTTTGCATATGGGGCAGAATTGTAATGTGTACCATCAGATAAAGTTCTTCATTTTCTTTTTCACTTGGGGACATATATTCTACCCACTAATTCCATTTGTAAATCTAAAAAGTATATTTACATGTTTGTGTGCTATACATATTCTGATTATATTTTAATGTCACAAATATTCCATAAATTCCTATTTGGTTAGCCTCCATTGTTTAGTGAATTTACTCATTCATTGTCTGTGTGTATACCATTTAAAATCGTTTTCAGCTGCAAGTAAAAGATATACATTTAAATATCTCTGAAACAATAAGTGTATTTGTCATATCTCAACATAATGATTCTGAATGGAGGGTATTTGCCAGTTTTATTCTATAACCCAGCTCTTAAATTCCTTAATATAATGACTTGTTTCTTAGGTTTGGCCCCTCATAGTTACAAGAGAGTGGTAGTAGATTCACACATTGAGTTTTGAAACAAAAATAACCAGATAAAGAATATAGGTATTTCTTCTTAAAGGTCTATTTTTATTAGGGTGAAAAAACTTTACCAAAATATCAACACAGTGTCAGAGAGGACAGATGTTCCATTCCCCACAGAATCTTTGAACAACATGCAAAAACTGGCAAAGCCATCTTCCTCAGAACTGAAGAAAACAAGAAAGGATTGCAGTAACTTGGGGGTTGGTGAATCAAGAAAATTCAGCTTTAAAAATGGTAGAGAAGCTCCTGGTACCCTTGCTGACCAGTCACCACCCACTGTGTTGGAGCTATATGTATACCAGAAAAATTTTTTTTTCTTAAATTTAATCCATTCTAGTGTAGGTGAACCCATTGTAAGCATGCCCTTTTGATGAGGTTACTTTAGTTAAGGTGTTGGCCACCTCAATTAGGATGGGTCTTAATCCTATTACTGGAGTCATTTATAAGTGGAATAAAATTTGGGGGGAGAGAGAGAGAGTGCGTGCATGCGCACACGGGCTGGCGAGCCATGGAAGCAAGAAGCTGAAATTCAAAAGAACCCAGAAGAGAACTGAGAGGCTACCATGTACATTGCCATGTGACAGAGGAACCCAGAACCAGGTATCACCAGCCGCCAGGCCCAGTCTTTGGGAATAGAGCACCACCTAGATGATAACTTGATTTGGATTTTCTCAGCTTCAGAATCATGAGCTAATAAATTACCTTTGTTTAATCCAACCTATTTCAAGCTATTTGCTTGAATAGCCAAAGGAAACTAAAATACCCTTCATTGTGCAGTGTGGAATCATCCTGCTCTCACATTTGAGTCCCTAGCCATTTTGGATAGGGAGCTGAGTATCCCCTGTGCACATTTTGTGGTGCCTGGATTTCAGTGCCAAAATATCAGGTGTCAGCCTGAAAAACTAGACCAGGTAACTCACCTTTACCTTGAATCCCAGAACTTGTCATACAGGCAGAAGCAGCTTGTGGACAGTTAAAACAGTGTTAGAAACAATTAAGTCAAAGCAACTTAGTGCAAAGGATTACCTGCTTTATGTCAGACAATAGACGACCAAGAAAGAAAGCCCAAAAATTTCCTATGGGTTCCTGGTTCTATTGCATAGAATAAAGCCATGCCCAGATACGTAGGTAGTCAAACTGTTGAATGCAAGGACAAGGAGAGAGCCTTCTGAAAGCTGAAAAAGAAAAGCACATGTTATATACAAGAGAGTCCCATTATGAGTAAGGGCTGATTCCTCATCAGAAGCCATGGATACAAGAAGGCAGTGGGATAAAATGTTTAAAGTGTTGAAAGAAAACAATTGCCAACCAATATATTTTTTAAATATTATCCCATCAATTGTAACAAAACTACCACACTGATGCAAACTGTTAAAAATGGGGCTGGGTATTTGGGAGTGCTGTATTTTCTGCATGGTTTTTTTTCTGTAAACCTATAACTCTTCTGATAAAATTTAAAAGGTTAAAAAATTAAAAATCAGCACAGATTTCCCATTTTATACCATGTTAGAACTGAAAGGAAGCAAATGTTTGGCATTTTCAATCCTTATACTCGAAGACAGGTTCTGATGATAAGGAAAAATCTTTGGGTGCTTTTTAGGACAAGTAAATTGCTCTTTGGCCGGCAACCAAGTATGTCCAACATTGTCCATTTCTTTGGCTAGCCAACTTTCTTATCCAGACTTCCCCTGTACATATTCAACAAAACTGCTCATACTTACATGAAACTTATTCACCTTCTTTTCAAAGTGTCACAAACTAAAAGTCTCATTAACTGGTGAATTCAGCTTTGATGCTCTTCAAGGCTTTTATTTGAAAGCCATGGTAAACATTCTGGGTAAATATAAGCAGAAAAATGATTTATGAACAGTATACATGGTAGCTCCTAGCATCACTAAGAGGACCAGAGAATCATGCTTGGAGATCATGTAGTCTAGAACAGTACCTCAAATTCTACCACAGAACTGGTTCAATGAAGACTTTTAGCTATTGCCATTGGATACAGGCACACAGCTTGAACCCCAGCACTACAGACACTGCCCTCTGCCACTCAGGTTGCTGCCATTATTTTCTTTAGAAACTAGATGTATCTGCCTCTGCTTCCAGCATCCTCACCAGAAGGGAGTCCACGCTCTTCCTGCCTCTTCACATAGCTAGCTACTGTTTCAAAGTCTGAGGTGGGTGTACTAAATGACAGCAGCTAGGTCATGTGGCTATGCTGTGCTACAAGAGAGATTGGTTAAATATACAGACTTTTCAGGCTGCATAGTATGAGGAGGGTTCTTCCTGATCATGTGGGAACATAGGAAACAAGTTCAGAATATGACAGCCAGAAAAGCATGACAAATATATACTACAGTGACTGAAAAATAATCTGAATGAAAGATATGAATAAGGTATAAGGAATTGTAGCATTATTCAAGATCAGTAATACTATGACTCTCTACAATCCATCAATTACTAATTCAGGTAAGATTCTAGGATATAAGATACCTTTTATGCTACTTGGTACTAGAGATTATATTTTCCTTTGTACATTAATGTAGGTTGTACTCTGATAGGTTTGTAATTTTCAGTTTTTCTTAAATTCACAAACTAAGGATATAAACTAATCTGTAGTTGGTTCTATTACTATTAGTATCCATCCATCCATCCACTGAACCTGATTAAAAATGTGACAATTCCTAAGAATTTCAGCTTTCTGCTGAAAATACTTTTCAGTGGTTTTTATTACTATTAGTATCCATCCATCCATCCACTGAACCTGATTAAAAATGTGACAATTCCTAAGAATTTCAGCTTTCTGCTGAAAATATTTTTCAGTGGTTTTTATATTTGGAAAATAATATGCTGATATGAAATAAAAATACAGTAATTCTTATAGATGGCAGATTGGTAGACAGATGGCCACACAATCAGGTTTTTTTAAAATCTGACAATTCATTTATTTCATGGTGGTATTTTGTCTAAATATATCAATACTCTAATGAGACATTAGAGACAAATATGAAATAAAAATTTTTACTACACATCATTAATCATCTTTACCAACATATACATTTTCAGCAGGACATTTAAAGGTGTTGAATATCCCCAGAAGACCTTCAAATAATAAGAAGAAAATGAAAAATAAAAAGTTCTATTTTGCTACTAGTGATAAACTAAATGTAAAACTTGGCTACTGTCTGTTAATTCTGTTCCTAGTTATCTTATTAAAGATATATGCTATAGAGTTAACGTTGTAAATGACTTAATTTCTAAAATTATTAGATGTTTCAGCTTTCTGCTGAAAATACTTTTCAGTAGTTTTTATTCATAGTTGCTTGATTGGTTGCACATTAATTGAGTGGAAGCTATTTCTTTGGAGGAAGTGGGTACTGCCTCTATGTTTAACAGTATTTTATCATGCCCTGAAGTGCATATGTTCGCTTATTACCAGATTTTTTTTCCTCCGGGTATGGCAAGAAATAATACTATTTGTGCATCTCTTGTGAAAACACAATCTCTCTTTTTGTGAATATCTATACTCTTATACATTGAGGTATTAAGTTTTGTTGTGCTGCTTTAATTAATATTTGTTTTTATTGTGTTTTTAATTTGTGGTTTTCTTTGAAGGCACCTAAAAGATTCTTTTGCTGCTCAAGCTTTGAATAACTAATGATTTTTGTGTAAACACTAAGCAACAGGGGTAAGTTTGGACCGCCCAGTTATTTATACATTGTCTCAATGAAGCTCTGAGTGGTGGGCCACTTTCCTCTGCTCTGGCTTATTGCCATCTCTGAATGTCTTCTGGACACATTCTTCAAAAAATATTTTAATGTTACCTGATTAGGAAAGAGATGAAAATAATATTTGTTAGCTGTTCACTTCAATTACAAATTACTTCCTAAAGTTCATTATTTTTACTTTTTAGTTATGATCTCTTCAAAATTCAGTGTGATATAGAAGAAAGAAAAACTTTTATTGAAAGTTAATGATATGAAAGAAGCTATCCTGAGAATTTTCTTAATATCCCAATTAGAATCTTGCATGTTTTGACTGGTGCATCTATGAATAATGATATGAAGGGATAGTAGAAAGGAAAGAAAGAAAAAAAGTAGATAACAAATAACATTTATTGAGCTCTTACTAAGTATAAGAAAGATGATATGATTTGTCTATGCTTCAATTAATAATTGGTATTTCTTGGAATTAAATGAAAATCTTGTCTGCTTAAGTTATTTTTCTTTTAAACCAATTTATAGCAACTTAGGCATGAGGTACTAGTCTGTGAGCTTGTCTTTGAGTATGTTTTGCCCATTACATACTTTCGCATTTCTAGAATACTAGGTCATCAGAACATGTTTGCCAAATTGAATGAGAATGTGGACTAATGTTACTAAAACAAATAAAAAAGAAACCTTGGATCTAACGTATTTATCTCAATGAAATACAGTTTATTGAGATAGGAGAGTGTATTAGATAACACCCCCAAAATTTCAGGGTTTGACATAGCAGTTTCATTCTCTTCCACTTAAAAGCCTTGTGTAAGTTGGGTGACTGTCTTTGGTGGCTCTCCTCCAATCTGTTACTTAAAGATGGACCAGGTACCTACCATCATAAATGATTGGTCATGGTGTAAGGGCAAGATTATAAATAATAATTCAGTGAGTTGATGTCCAA